>JAJJWW010009179.1:0-248900 GCA_023531295.1 Papaver armeniacum
AATATAGGTTCCAAAACCTACCGATTATAGGTTGCCCCTAAATGAGTTTCTAAAATCCTTATTTGCTTTAATTTGCAATCCGACATAATCGGTAGATGATAAAACTTATACACTACCGATTATAAGTGGTCAGATTCAACCTTTGACAAAAACTATAATATTCGGTAGCCAAAACAATAATCGGTAGTTTCACTCAATAATCGGAAGCAAACTCGTAATCGGTAGGTCATTTGGGGGTCTATATATTAGTGTTTGGAAAATATTTTGACTCATCGCGAGGTAACTCCCCGATTGAGTGAGAGAAGAAGAAGAAAAAAAAGAAGAAGAAGTGGGTATATGTTGCCAACTTCCGATTTTTGCCAACTTCTATAAACATGGATGGGTACGAAGAAGGACGTGAAGTTGTTGAAGTTCAAGGTTCACTACCGTTTAGAGATGACGAGTTGGGGTATATGTTGAATGATCCAAACTTTGATGGAGATGAAACCTAGGCGACGCTTTCATGGAAGAAAATGGAGAATCACCCGAGATCGAAGCTAACGATTCATCAAACATACGGGTATGTTGTTAACAGAAACTCTAATACCCATGTTATCCATGTTACGTGCGTTTTGTGTGTTTTCGAACGTGAAAATTCGATTTCTCGCATGCATTGAATGACATGAACGACATATATTCGGTAGTTAATTTAGTAACATATCTACAGGTTATCAATAATGGTATATTTTGATGTATGAATCTATAGAATATGAAAAAATCCCCAAATTGAAAGCTTCAATTTCTGTAATCGAATTTGTCTACATGAATAAACGTCCGATTATTGGTATAATAATCGGTTGGTTCATGAATTTATAGTCCTCGGTGTGAAGCTTTTTACGGAAAATTGTTCATTTCGTATGTCGTTAATCGGTAGACTATATGCGTACATGACTACCGATTTCTCATAATCGATTACGTTGTATAGTATTAAATCACCGATTGTATTACAATACACTTATTTATTATCTAAACTTCCTTCCGATTGCTAATGCATAACTTGTTGTTGTTGTGCGTAAGGAACATTGTAGCGGTTGATGACGATTATTATTTGAGGCCTGATACTTCCTACACTATGCAAACGATTTGGTATGGTCATGAATTATCTTTTCTTTTTCCAATCGTATGTTAGATGGTTATGCTTATTATTTTTGTTTTGTAATATGACCATTTAGATATTTGGAAGTAAGAAGGAGGCCAAGGAATGGCTTATGAACAAGGCAAAAGAGAAGATGCGTGGTAGTTCGAACCGTTGCGTTAAGAATATTCGGTTTGAAATGGTATGTGAGCGAGGTGGAGGAGAAAGAAGAGTCACGAGGGAAAGAATAATAAGTATGTAAGGAAGACGGAGAGGAAGAAGTACGAACTCATACGAAGAAGATTGGATGCCCATTTAAGATTGTCTTTTATAAGCCCGATGGTAAGGAAAGTAAAGATTGGAAAATGTCTAAAGTTGCTAATGGTTGTCACAACCACGATGATCCGGATACTCTTATTGGACATGTAATGGTTGCGAAGTTAAAACCACATGAAATGGAGGCAGTGAGGTCTATGCATATCCAAAAGGCGAGTGCGATCTTAAGTAAAATAAAGGCGGATGACCCAGACAACTTGTCTTCTTTATCTACAATTAAGTCGGCCCTAGCTACGATCAAAAGGACGGAATGGGATGGTAGAACGGTCATGCAACAATCGCGGTGGTTAGCCGAGTTACACGACTACACGTTGAGAACGGAAGAAAAGGATGGTAAAGTGGTACGTATTTTCTTGGCACATCCGAGAAATGATAAAATTATTTCGGTGTTTTCATCAAATGCATTTGATAGATGCCACTTACAAGACAAACAAATATAACATGCGTTGTTGAACATTGCTTGTCACACTTGGACAAAAACACGTTTACGATTGCATGGGGTTTAATGGATCATGAGAACAACGTGAGTTTCATTTGGATCTTTGGAGACGCCGAGGTCCATTTACAATGGGGATGATTTTCAAGGGTTATTGTAACGGATAATGATCAGCCTTAATGCATGCAATAGCGGTAGTGTTTCAAAACCCAGAAACTTGCAGTGTACGTGGCACATTCAATGCAACCTCGGACACAATTTCCATCACCATTTCCAAGCTAAAAAACCAAGGAAGGGTACCAAGAGGTCGAAGGAAGAGGATGAGCGCATTAGTAAATTTAGAGGAAGAACAAGAGGAAGAGAAGAGGTTATTTGATGAAAAATGGAAGGAGGATGGGATAATTTGGAGAGCGTTCATGAAAGCATGGGACAAGATCGTTTGGTCAATGACCAAGGAAATTTACGAAAGGAACTTGAAGAAATTTGAGGAAGAATATTACAAGGACTACCCAAAACCCGTTGAGTATTGTAAAACACAATGGTTAGATTAAGGAGAGGTTTGTGTATGCATGGACATATGAATATCATAACTTCAAGAACGAGGCGACAAGCATTGCGGAGGGTCTCATGGCCGATTAAAGAAAATACTTCTAGGTAGTCAAAATGGAGTTGTGTCGATCCAAGAAGCAATCCATGAATTCACCAATCTTGATCTCATAAAGATTAAGGATTCTATGCAATTTAGTGTACATAAAATCCCTACGGAACACGAAGGGGAAAGATTGCTTTTAAGGGGCATTGTTTATAAAGTTTCAAGGTGGGCAATAAATCACATGATGGAACAATTGAAGTTGTATAAAGCTTACGATGACGAGAATACGGTTTGTGTTTGCAAGGATATGATAGGTATTGGTCTCCCATGTCGTCATAAAATGGGTAGGTACGTCGATGTGATTGACATCAATGATATTCATCCATTTTGAAAGCAATTAAATTTCACTCCAAGCACACCCGTAGTCAATGGTCCGTCGTTCATGGAGTCGGAATTGTGTGCAAGAAAAATGAGCGTTATGCTACAACAAATGGCGCCAAGAAGCAAATATTGATGCATGATTTGGAACAAGCTCTTCACCCTCGTTTAAGGGAGGTTGATGAACCTATTAAGCAAAAGGGGGGCGGGTAGGCCAAACACCGAAGTGTCGAGGACCATTGAAAGAAAAGAATTAAAGGATCATTTGTCTAATAAAAGAATATTGTGTCGGCATGAGCGTTCGGAAGCCGAATTTGAAGATGAGCCGCATCCAAAGAAAAGAGGTCGTCCAAGAAAAGATCAAAATGGAAGTCCAAAAGTCTCCAAGACGCCTTTTCAAGTAAGTCAAGTCGATGCGGTGGAACAAGTTGTGTTAGTGGAGACCCAAACTAGCTCGTAGTTATTGATCAAATGAGCGACTCGCCACAAACACATTCAACGGAAATGGTGACTATAAGAGAAGTATGGTACTCTTCGTTGTCCTAGGGATTTTCATGGAAGACCAACACGATCAAGGTATACGATTATAGAAGAGTATATGAAACAACTCCCTCCACTCATTGTTCCATTTGTTTTGTCCACCGACGAGGTTGATGGGGATGGCAATTGCGGGTTTCACGTCGCCTCGGAACAAATTGGTTACTTTGGAGAGGCGGTGAACGAAGATGTCACCCAATGGCAAAATTTAAGAACTAAGATGGCGGTACAACTAATAAAGGACAAGGATTTCTATATGGAGATGATGAAGGAAGGAGATAGGCACGACAAAGAACTAGAGTTCAAAGACTTTGTTGCGCGTGTAAAGTGCCGAAAGGGATTGAAGATAATCGGATCCAAGTTTTGGATGACAATGCCTAAATGTGGATATCTCTTAGCGGGCGCTTTGAATTGTGTGGTACATTTCTTTGTTCCTCCTAAGTATGGACATTCTTATACGTTTACACCTACAAGGACGGTTTGCGATGAATCGGTTAAAGATAGAAGAATTGTTATGGCATTTGTGAATGAGATGCATTTTATCGGTTTAAGAGTAAAGAGGATTGCCCATTACCTCTGTTTGGTCAGGTTGAACGATTACTTCCCAACGAATCATTGTAACGATTGGTTGAAACAATATGAGACCAACATGTTGGATTGGGATCGCGTCATGAAGGTGGATTTCCGGAAGGCCTACTGGAATTGGTTTCCTCGGATGATGAAGATCAATGATTGTTATGTTTGAAAGATGTATTTTGGAAAGCCCTATTTGTACATGTTTTTTTGGAATTTTGTGGAAAATATGTGGAAGTCTAAAGCTATAATCGGTAGTTATATTTTTAATATATCAACCGATTATACAAGCTTTTGTAAACAGACTCAATCAATATTATAATCGGTTATTAACTTTTTGAATTTATCTTCCGATTAAAAGGTGATAAAACAACCGAAAATTTTTTTTCCTTAATCGGTAGATTACATATTATATAAACATCCGATTGTCACCAAACTCGAAAAAAAAACCGTAAATTTTTCCGAGAGAATCGGTAGACAACATATTGAATAAACTTCCGATTGTCACCATAGTCGACAAAAAGTAAAATCTTCCCGAATGGGTAGACAACATACCGCATAAACTTCCGATTGTCACCAAATTCGACAAAATAGGTGAAAATATTCCCGAATCGGTAGACAATATAAAATAATAACTTCCGATTGTAACCATCAATCAACATTTATCTTATTTGACGGACTTCATGAATTCATAACTTCCATCATAAGTGAATTCTTCACCCTTTTCCACTAAGTCTTGTCTTTTTGCGAGTGTCTCCTATATAAACAAACATAAAATAATGTCAACTTCGTTTTAGTAAGAAAGATTAAACACCGGTGTTATTTAAAAAGAATAACCGAGCGTTATACTTACAAATTGTTGGATCGACAAGCTTAAGTGGCTAGTGTTAAACATCCTCTTTTGTATCGTTACGTAATCATTTACCCCTTTTTGGACAAGTCGGAAACGATCATGAACTTGTTGGAGTGATCTTTGCTTTGGATTTCCATACTCTCGCACAAATTGGCTATATACCTCGCCCAAAAGACTTGGTGTTAACCTTCCTGCTATGACATCTTCACGTCTTGTTTCACGATACCATGTTTTCACAATGACCAAATCTTCATCTGCGTCAAACGTTGCCATGCTTGTAAGTTGAGATATACAATGAATTCACAAGAGTAGACGATGGAAAATCTATTTGTAGAATACACGATGCTATATATGTGTTGTTTGGTGCATAAATAAGAAGAGTTTACCCTCCTTATATAGATGAGAGTCCCAACGTCTCTTTTTTTTTTTTTTTGAAAATATGGCCGTTGATGCGTACTTTTACAAGACTGTATTGAAATTACGTACAATTATTACACTCAATCGGTAGTAAATGTTTGAACAAAGCATCCGATTATTCGTAATCGGTAAATATGTATTGTTATATACTTCCGATTATAGGATGTTTTGTCAACAGAGTTCCCAGTTTCATTAGAGTAGTATAATCGGAGGTTTATAAATATGTATTATCAACCGATTGTGTTTGGTTTTCGAGGCACGGCTAGTTTCTTTGAACGAACTGGCCGTTGGAGTATAATCAGTTAGTTACATCAACAATTAAAACTTCGATTTTCATAAATATTTTGAAATTCATAACAATATCACCTACACATCATCATAATTTTACATTGAACTCCCGCAATTCTATTACAAGGTATTGCGATTAGCGTCATGTGACGTGTTGGACGAGTCCTAAACGGATTAAATCTTTCCATCGCCCCTAAGGATTCTAAATGAGCTTCATAACTAAGCTTGATCTTTCCATCTCCGCCATTCCCGAGAGATCGTTTCTATAACGTCATCATTGGTTTCACCCCTCAATCGATATTGATTCACAAGATAAGTTAAATGGACGAATTCTTGGATGTGTCCATTTATTGAACCAACTCGGCAGAAAAGATCAGCGGAGTGACGGTTGTTTGGGTTACCGGTGTCGTCGCAGAATTTTTCGTGAATTTTCCCCAAATAACTCATACTCATTATGCCTCCTTGCCTGCGTTCTTCTCCTCGTCTCGGATAGAATTGAACATAGCGCTTACATAAAGATAAATCTTATTCGATCGTGAACTCCGTAGGATTAATGAATGGTTGGGCCATTATGTTGAAGATGATGTTGGAGAGAGTTTAAAGGTATTTGTGTTCCATAGAGAGTAAAGGATACAATCCTTATATAGAGTTTAGAGTTCCAACGGCTCTATTTTGTTGGGGCAACTGTATAATCGGTAGTCAAATGAAGTATTTTAACTTCCGATTATACAGTTGCCCCAAATTTTGTTTTGCAGAAATGTCATTTTTTTCGAATTTGGGAACTAGAATAATCGGTAGCTAATAAACTTACGATTATACAGTTGCCCCAAATTTAGTTTTTGCAGAAATGTCATTTTTTTCGAATTTGGGAACTAGAATAATCGGTAGTGAATAAGACTTCCGATTATAAAGTTGCCCCAAATTTCTTTCTTGGCGAAATCACCAATTTTGGGAATTTAGGTTCTACTATAATCGGTAGTCTCGTGAGGTTATTTCCCTTCCGATTGTTATAGAAGCCAGATGCGTGTTTGGCACAAAATCGATAATAATCGGTAGTATAACATAGTTACTAAGCTTCCGATTTCGTTATAATAATCGGGAACAAAATAGCTTCCGATTGTGTAAGGGCATTAACGTATTCTCCGCGTTTTTGGACATCCCTTAACGGTGTATATGGGTTGGGAATAAAAAAGTCGCCCCTAATTCTTTCGGGGTCGCCCCTAAAAGTGCCAGGAAAAAAATTGGGGGAAAGAAACATCTTTTCTGCCGTCTTATTAACTACTATAAAGAAGGTGACGCTGATCCGCTTGTTTATTGGTCAAGTTATGAGGTTCACAGTGGTATTGTTCACCCCTAACTGACTATACTACAAGGTTCAGAAACAGGTCACAACCCGTTATAACGGTAAGATTCACATAACCCGTTCAAAATATGACTCTCCGCCTCCGGTTAAGTGATCATGCCAGTAGAGCTTTCTTGTGGAACCCTTTTTTTAGAACGCGCAATTGGGGATAAAAAAAACTAATTGGGGATATGAATTACTAATTTCATCCAATAATATTCGTTAAGGGATGTTTTTTGGGGGCGGAAATACTAAAATACCCTTCCATCTAAATTAAAATTTAAAACTAAAAATCACAATCAAAATCAAACCCTAAGGCCTCTTCCTATGCACATGCCAAAAAAATGGTGTTTGGCATGCCACCTGGCATGCCAAACCATTTGCGCCACTATGGGGAAACCGCTGAGCGATCGAATCCCTAGCGAGCGATAATCATAATATCTCCAGCGATAAAGTCTTTATCGCTGGCGTTATTGTCAATATCGCTCGATAAAAATAATAACTCTGGCGATACAATGGTTATCGCCAAGTAGTTATTCTGCAACGGCTAGTTCCCCTATGGTTCCTATATATATGCCATTTTACCTCGACAGAAAACTCACACCTGCTTCTAAAGATAATACTCCTTTATTCTCAATTTTAAGCTTCATTACAATGTCGAGATCCAATGAAGAAAGGGATATTATTATGAATAGGTTCAGGTTACAGCAAGAAAGTTATCGTATGAGGTTGCAAGAAATTGACGAAGAGGAAGTTAAAGATGAGAAACTAATCGAAACTTTGATGCTTGTACATACGGGTCAAATACCAAGAGTTCCAGAGCCCAAAGAAGTATTATCAAGAAGATATACGTATCGAGGGAGGGAATTTTACCATCAGAAGCTCATGCACGATTATTTTCTTCCCAATTGTGTGTACTACGATCGAGATTTTCAAGGTCGATTCCGCATGCCTCGTCATCCGGTGAAAAAGATTATTGAAGAGCTTTGTCGAGTGGAACCTCAATTCAATTATCAGGTTTGATGCACTTGAATATTAGAGGTCATAGTCCCGAACAAAAAGTTACTACGGCTTTAAGGATTCTAGGTTATGGCACTCCGGCGGATGCGAATGATGAGTACCTTCGTATGGGTAAAACAACTTCTTACAGTTACCTTTCATTTTTTTGTGAAGTAATGATTAATCATTTTGGTCCAACATATTTACAAAAACCAACCGACGAAGATGTTAGACAAATATTAAGGGAGAATGAGGAAAGGGGATTCCAGGGAATGCTAGGTAGTCTCGATTGTATGCATTGGGTATGGCATGGATGCCTGTTTATCAAATTTAGTTAATATAAAGTTCATTATCCAAAACCAACGGTTATCCTAGAATTTTCTGCTGCTTCTTACGATTGTTGGATATGGCACGCTTTTGGTCTTCTCGGGTTCACAAAATGATATTAATGTTTTGCACAAGTCGCCTCTGTTTGAAGATTTGAAGTATGGAATTTCTCCATCTGTCCGTTTCATGATCAACGGCCATCAGTACATTCATGGCTATTATCTTGCGGATGGTATCTACCCAAAATGGTCCACCTTGGTTCAATGCTACCGTCGACCTCCGCGGTGCATTGGGCCGTTCATACCGATATTTTAACGATGCCCAAATGGCATTGAGGAAGGATGTGGAACGCACTTTTGGAATTTTGAAGAGGAAGTTCGCTATAATTTGTGGCCCATATCGTGGGTTGAGTCCTCGTGAAATGCACAAGACTATGCTCACTTGCATAATTCTTCATAACATGGTAATTCAGGAAACCAGGCATGATTCGGATTGGATTAACTATGATGATGAAGATTTGAGGCCGGAGATTCGACCTGAAAGAGGCCTCCCTGCAAGGAATTATGGTCAAATGACTAACTACATTCAGAACCGTAATTTGTATGATCAGTTAAGAGATGATCTGAGATAGAATCTTTGGGCAGAGCATGGAAGATGATTTTATGTATTTTCATTAATGTTTTAGCTTCAGTTTAAGTTATGTTATGTATTGTTATTTTTCTAATTAATAAACTTCAACATTTCATTTCAAACTAATATTAATTGGAATGCATAACAAAATATCAAATTAAAACTTAAACTAAAATATTAAAACTTAAACTGCTACATTAAACTAGTACTAAACTAGTACATTAATCATTTAGAGGAATTATTTCATCAAACTCATCATCAGTTCCATCATCATCATCTTCATCATGGTTGTTAGTAAATCCAGCTTGCTTTTCAATCAGTGCTTGAATCCTGTCAAATTCGATTTGCCATACATGTTTTTGTTGGGCGTTCATAATTGTTAGCTTGAAGAATGTTATGCTTGTCATAGTCAAACTGGAATTTTTCTTGAGAAAGACGACTTTTCTTACTCTCCCGGTTTTGAATTTTCCTTTGAATGGATCTTTCCTTCGCGACGGTCTTTTGATGATCCATAAACTCCGCCATGTTAAATCCTACGGAACTCCCTCCTTCTTGAGCTAATTTTCTAGCCAGTTTTTGCGATTCCTCCTAGAAGTTTTCCCTTATTATTACCATCAACATAATTATTGAAAACTACGTTGGAATTTGAGCTTGTAGGGGTATACGGTGAAGAATTTGATGGACCTTGTGAAAATTGTGAAGAATTTGGTGTGGAGGGAGAAGAATTATATGGTGACTTTTCAGGTACTATTTGATTATTTGCTAAGTAATCGGGATTATACTTGTTCAAACCCTTCAAAATATGATAACAACTTTCGAAAGCAAATTGTTTACCATGTTTTCGTTGCCAATCTGTACGAACCTCTCTTTCAAAATCAACATCAGTCTGACCACTGTCTTTTCCTTTTCTCTTGGCTTGCATTATCAATGCAACATAAGCGGCTACTTCTAGGTTGATTACAATAAAGTGTTACGACAATCCTTTTGCATCACGACCATTGATGTTCATGGTTTGTTCTTCATATTTTTGAAATATATTATCCCATATGGTGTTACTATGTTGGTGTGCACCACCGATACAATCTTGGGTAAAAAAAACATAATTACGACAAATACATTCATCTTCTATCATGTTGTATTTTGCACCACACTCGGTTCTTCTTACCTTTGCCTTGAGTTTGTGCTTGTGAATCCATTTTACAAGAAAATATAATTATAGAGGAGTTGTGATAGTTTTAGATTTGAAAAAGATTGAGAAATTAAGAAATTCTAGAGAGATTTAGAATTTTTTGTGTGAGTTGATATGAGTTTGAAATCAGGTATTTATAGAGGGGAAAATTTTAGCCGTTAGATGATGATCTGGTCGCGATTATCACACTAGCGAGCGATATCTTATTTGTCATTTGGCGATTGGAAGACCATCGAGCGGTTTTTGACCATCGAGCGACGAAGACTCTATCGCTCATTTGGAAAATCATCGTGTATGCCTATATGCCGGGAAAAACATATTGGCATATGAGTTTGGCAGTTTGGCATACCCATAGTGGGTGCATATATGCCAAATACCATGTTTTGGCATGTGCATAGGAAGAGGCCTAACAAGTTCTTAAAGATAGGTTAAATTGAATTGTTCTTGAGAAAGAAGAAGAAGAAGAAGATAAAGAAATGGCTCTATTGAGAAGGTACATGATACCTAATCATATTTAAAGTGTTGTTGTTGTTTTAAAACTTCGTTTGGGTTAGAATCATAAACTTTGAATCCACTCCGGCTTGTGTTTATGATGAATACCCTACTTTTTTTGTTAGGCGTAGTTTTAGGATGAACACCATCTTAGGTACTAGTGCCGACATGGTTTTTTACGATGAATACCATGTCGGTACTAGTTCCGGCATGGTTTTTTAGGATGCATATCATGCCGGTACTAGT
This sequence comes from Papaver armeniacum, assembly GCA_023531295.1. Taxonomy (NCBI): domain Eukaryota; kingdom Viridiplantae; phylum Streptophyta; class Magnoliopsida; order Ranunculales; family Papaveraceae; genus Papaver; species Papaver armeniacum. The sequence goes on from JAJJWW010009179.1 coordinate 10,750, forward strand.
TCCGGCATGGTTTTTTAAGATGAATACCATGCCGGTACTTGCTATTTCAGACAAGTTTTCTGTATGTTTTTGTCCTCAAACCGGCACGGTACACTTGGGAATCAACCATGCCGGCACTACTACCGGCATGCTCGATAATGAACTTTCTATGCCGGTAGTGTACTTCCAATTTTCAAAATTGGGGGATATTGTGTACCGACATGGTGAAAGTATGAATACCATGTCGGTTTGGTCACTGTCGGCATGTTATTCATACTTTTACCATGCCGGCACTGAGTTTTTCAGGCGCAACAATGTCGAATTCAATGAAAAAAAAAATCAAATTTCAATACATTAATGCCTATATATGAGTAATTGGAGCACTTATATGTTCAGCTAGTTTACTTTCCTAGGTTGGTTCTTCACGTAAACCTTCATGATCATAAATATCTTGATTTGATGTTGTTGCATCAACAAATTCAATGATAAGGATTTATTCTAATGATTATCAAACTAATTTATTAACTTAACTAATTATATTTAACCACTAAACATGATTAGTAAGGGGTAGATTATGAATTAGATAAAATGCTTAGATAAGGGGTGACCCTGATTTGATATTTAAATCCAGTTTTTGTCTTTTTCCTCTATCCCCCAATTAGTTTTTTTATCCCCCAATTGCGCGTTCCTTTTTTAGGGCATACAAGAAAATTTCAAAGCATACAAAAGGATTGAACTAACTATGGTGGGGTGATAAGGGGTATCTAAAGATAGTTAAATTACTTAGTTACCCTTATATTTTAAATTAATTATTTCTAACTATTTTTTTTAATTATTTTTTTTAAAATATATATATATTTTTTTAAATTAATTTTGTAATTTTTTTTTCTTACTTTTAAAAATAAATTTTTAAAAAAAACATAAATTATTTCTAATTATTTTTTCAAAATTAATATTTTTTAATTTTTTTAATTTTTCTTTTATTTTTTTGTAAACAAATAAATAATGAATACTAAGTAACACTATGACATATATAGTTTTTAAAAAAGAAAATTAAAATTTTTAAAATAAAAAAAACTTGATTAAAAAATGTAGTTTAAATTTAATAATAAAACATCATACAGAGCTTGTGGTTGGTAACCTAGCGACAAAGGGCTCCAACACCTCTTTGAATAGCTATGCCTAATCTATAAAAATAAAGCTACCTAAACCGCAACTAGCATCATTGCTCACCAAGCAATTCCGTAGACGCTTGAAAAAAACAAGAGTGTCCTCACTGAGTTCCCCTAAAGTAGAGAAAGCCAGAACGCCTAACCCAAATCCATGTGCAGCTCACTGAGTTCCCCTAAAAAATTAAAATTTTTCTAGAAAAACTAAAACTAAAACTAAAAGTAAGAATAAAGGCAGTTTTGTTATTAAGCAAAATATTTGGATAAGGGCTTTAAGGATTAATATCTAATGACCCTTTTTGTCCTTATTTGATATGCCCTGATTTTTTTTTGTATGCCCTAAAACAGGGTTCTTCTTGTGTGCCGTTATGGGCTTTGAAGTTCCTTCTCCAGGTGAAGCTAAACTCATGCTATATGGGCCATTTTGAAAAAGGCAAAGAATTTATGGTTGAAAATCTTGTCGGTGATTACAGAGATGCTCTTCTAAGATAGATGGTTTGCACTATAAAAAAAGTAATTGTATATCACAGATTTACTAGGAGATGAAAAGGGGATATTGCCCCTAATGTGTCCCTTAACTGTATATTTTTAATCCTAGTTTGCGCTATACAAAAAACATCATATATTGCAGATTCACTATGAACAAAAAGGGGATGTTGCTCCTTGAATGTGTCCCTTAACTATATATTTTTAATTCTAGTTTTACCCCTCACTACCGTTTGCTATTTGCGTTACACTAATCATCTGCGCTACAATATCAGTATCCGATATGTAGAGCAAATTTCATTCATTCTTGTTTGACGGATATCACCCAAATTTTTGGTAAGTTTTAGAGCTATCAAACCTACAACGGTAAGATGAGATTACGGTGAACTTACTTCGTATAAAACGTTATTAGTAGCTCAATAAGTTCTGACTATCATCTATTATGAAATAAAAAAATAATATCGGGAGAGTCATAAAAATAAGTTTGATCATGTTATTTTCCCAAAACAACACAAAGAGAAGCTGAAGAACACGACTTACAGCAGAATAAAAAAAATTCATGTTCGATACATTAACGAAGAAAATGGTCGACCCTGTGATTTTTGTATGGGTGAACAAATGTGAGGTCTGATAGTTTTTATATTTCAAGTAGTTCATACTCAACAGACTTCTTGATGACCGAACCGTGTTAATTGAAGATTTTGTGTCAAGAAATTACATAAATCGATTTAATATATTAGGGTAACATACACACTAGGAATTATGTCCGCATACGTAAAATCGAATCAACATCATTCAACGCATTACAGTGTTTGTTTCCTGGTAGAAGAGATTAAGATGACAATTTAAAATTGTAAAGGTTTTTTAATTCTATATTGAATACGTGTACACGGACAACATAATTCGGCAAGTTATTTGATATAAACAACGAACCTTACAAAATATCCAAAGCAATATCATATGAAGGTTTTCGAACTACATGAAAAAGACAAAATTAAAAGTAAACAATAATAACATAGACATAGAAACATATATATATATAAGAAAGGAACATACATTTGTTCGACACAATTAAGATTGTTTCCGAAATTTGGTTTCATTACAATTTATTTTTTAAATTTCTTAAACAAAATAAAAATCAAGAAAAACTAAATTCAAATTGCAGTTGAGATGCACTCATCATCAGCCAAATAGAATGCAGTCCATTGTCGAACACATTTGCACCTATGTTCCAGTTGAACCTAAGTGATGTATTTTCTGTCAAGTACTATCATTCTTTATCAATTGCTTAAAACTAGCAAGATATTTGAAACACGGTATAAAGACAATGAAAGAGTGTCTTGGATGAATTAAACATAAATTGTTGATATTAAAATGATAGTCTTTTATAAGTACATCAGCAAAACGTTGTGTCCTTGCAATATCAAAGCACTCATCGGAAATAGCAACAATGTTGTAACCAAAGCAACCCATTTTTTTGAGAAATAAGGAGAAAAAAAAACAAAAGATTAGAATTTTGTGCGACTTACTTTGTCTTTACGTACTCTTTCGTAATCCCAACATACTTATATAGTATACCAGACCCTAAACACAAACTAACCTTTTCAAGATCCCTAGAAAGTCCATCTACTAGCATTTAATGCATACATGTACATCCTTAGTTCAAGTACAATTAGGTTCAGAGAACGTACAGACCGACTACGAGAACAATTATACTTGGTGGACTTTTAATTAAATGTAGTTGCAACCTCCAAAATTAATACACAGGAAATTCGATCAAATTACTAATATAAGTTTTTGAATCAAACATGTAAAGTGCAATAGCATTGTTTTTTCATGCTATTGCACTTTATATTACAAATATCACATATATTAAATTCATAACATTAAATCTGTAGACTATTTACTAATTACAATACCAAGTTTAACACCAGCAATTAATAAGATTATACGGTCATTACAGAATATGATATTATCGAGACATTACACCCATTATACATTGATGAAAGGTTAATTTATAGGGTGTAAAACTACAAATAATTTACAGTTAGCCCTCCCCCAATTATATATAAATGAATAGATGGGTTTCATACAAGGACAAAAAGAATGCAAGAAGTTTAAAAATTATATCAGAATATAATAAACTCGTAAAAGACAACGCTGGTATGAGAAAAAAGTTGTGATTCGAACTACAGAACAAGTTCTCATGAAACTAAGTGTTGTTGATTCATTAAAAAAGAAGTTTGAATAGTTGATGGAGGTACAATGTGTAACTATAGATTTTGGGTATCTGAACATAATCAGGGTATGTGCGAAGTTGTACTAACATTTGAGAATGAATTGTCATCTCACACACACACACACACACACACACACACACACACACACACACACACACACACACATATATATATATATATATGTGGAATTAGATGGCGCATTCCACTTAATAACATATAAGGTCGATTCGGTTTCAGAAATATATTTAGTTTGTAAATCTGAATCCCTTTCTGTATAATATGGTAATTAACCGATATACGGATAACTTTGAGACTTTCAATAACTTTTATTTGTAACTTCTAACTCTTTGTAGGAACTGAAAAAGCGGGGGTAACAACCACACCCAATATTTCGCTTAGCAATCTATATGGACTAACTCCAATATACTTTTAACAGAATCAACTAGACTCAATCTAAATAAAGTATATCAAAGAGTTATATTATCTCGATCTCTCGATTTAATTCTTACTCAATCAAATAGAAATCTGTGAGTCTAATTAAATACAAGAGAGATAACTTGGATGGTACCAAAGACCAATATCCAAGTGTCAATCAATGTAAATCAACAACCAAAGGTTGGATATTTTAATTGATTGAACTTAACGCACAACCTGTGATATTTCAATTATATAACAAAATATAATGCGGAATAGAAATAACAAAGACACCAGAAGTTTTGTTAACGATGAAACCGCAAATTCGGAAAAACCTCGGGACCTAGTCCAGATTGAACACACACTGTATTAAGCCGCTACAGACACTAGCCTACTACAAACTAACTTTGGTCCTGGACTGTAGTTGAACCCCAATCAATCTCACACCGATCCAAGGTACGGTTGCGCTCCTTACGTCTACGATCCCAGCGGGATACTACGCACTTGATTCCCTTAGATGATCTCACCCACAACTAAGAGTTGCTACAACCCAAAGTCGAAGACTTTAATGAACAAATCGTATCACACAGAAAAGTCTACGGTAATAGATAAATCTGTCTCCCACAAAAATACCTACGAGTTTTGTTAGTCTTTTGATAAATCAAGGTGAATAGGAACCAATAGATAACCCAGACTTATATTCCCGAAGAACAGCCTAGTATTATCAATCACCTCACAATAATCTTAATCGACGCGGCGAAAGAAGATATTGTGGAATCCCAAATGATGAGACGAAGATGTAGTCTTTAAGTCGTTAACCTACAGGGTCTTGGTAGAAACCTAAGGTTAAAGGAGAATCGACTCTAGATTATACAACTAGTATCACACAAGAGGTGTGGGGATTAGGTTTCCCAGTTGCTAGAGTTCTCCTTTATATAGTTTTCAAATCAGGGTTTGCAATCAATGTTAGCTTAGTAACAAAGCATTCAATATTCACCGTTAGATAAAAACCTGATTAGATTCAAGCTAATATCTTTCAACCGTTAGATCGAAACTTAGCTTGTTACACACAAATGAAATGCATGTTTTTAGGTGCGTATGTAGTACCCAAACATGTACATTTGTTGGTTCAACGATGAGTTAACCAAATGGTTAGCCATATGAGCACTTTCATATCAACCATATTCTTCTTCACCATAACTAGTTCAAATGACTCAAATGAACTAGTTAGAGAGTTGTTCAATTGCTTAGATCTCATAGAAGTATACAAGACACAATCGAAGGAAAAACGATTTGATTCACTCGAATCGATTCATGAACTTTATATCCACGGTTTGCAAACTTGCATTCCTTAGTTAATATAAGTATAAGTTCACGAATAATTGTTTTTAGAATATAACCGACCTAAGTACGCGAACTTAAGTACCCGGAATAAGTTTGTAAATAATTCAAAAATTCCAGCAGATTTTCTCGGGAAGAGAACCTCCGACAGTACGCGGACTGGGTTCGCAGACTCTGTTCCGGTTGCCTGAGCAACAAAGTACACATACTTTGGTTCAAGGAATAAGGACTTATACATGTATGTGTTACCACACAATGCTTATATCCAACAATGGTTATGTAATTTAGACTCTCATTTCAATCATTGAAACATTCTTAGAGGACGTTATATAGTTGCTATTCACAAACCATTTTTCGTCAAAGCCATTTTCAAGTGATTAAAACATAACATGACTTTCGTCATTAGGTAAAGATGAACTTGGCCAAAGCGAAATCTTACCAACACATATTTCGAGAAATAGATAAGCGAGATAAACTCGGCTCGAAATAGCAAATGTATATAATCAAAGTCTATATAGCAAAACGACTTTGTATCAAGATAGGAGATAGAGTAGATAGACTTTTGAGTGATAGATAAGTTCAAGTCCCCATAAACCTTTTAGTCGATGAAGTTCCACCAGTTCATTGAGTAGTTCTTTGTCTTGTATGATGATCACCATGGAGTTCTTGAGCTCAACTACACTTTCTATCCTAGTCTGAGCTATAATAGACTAGAAATCAAGATTTATAGTTTTGATCACTAACATTGACAAACATACTTGAGATAGAAACGCATGCGAGTTCGACCGAGCATTGCTCTAACAATCTCTCTCTTTGTCAATTTTAGTGACAAAACTATCAATACACATGGAATACAAAAATAGATAAATAAACTTTTGTAGCTCTTCTTCCACATGCCTAATCTTCAACATTACTCGAAATCTTCGTCACTTCCAAGTACTCCAATGATCCCAAAGGTTGTAAGTTTAGCATCATCGTTGTTGAAAATCCGTAGCTATAACAATGAGAAAATAAGAATTCTCAATCATTGTTATACAATGTCATAGTATTATTATGCATCATCAAAGTTCAATTGTATCACAACTTCGACAACAATACTATGGTGATATGTATCACTCCCCCTTAGTCAATACTTAATCTCTCATGGAAACCACTCCCCCTTACATAATGATCTGAAAACCATATGTATTTGTAGTGTGAACTACACATTAATTCTCCCCCTTTTTGTCAATAAAATTGGCAAAGGTACGAAAACGGGATCCAAATGAAATTTCCAAAGAGACATTTCATGACCAAAAGAAAGCACATATCAACTTATTTATATGCAATCATATAGCCGAAGCTAAATGCTTTCATCAAGAGTTTATAAAGATACAAGATAACTCCTATAATATTCCATAGCCGCACTCCCCACAAAGATTTGGCAATTAAGCACAAGTTCAATTAAGAACTCTCCCCCATAAAATGTCATTCCCGAAAGAACAACAAGAGCGACCTTAATTTCACGAGAAAAGAAGGATTTCTTTGGACATAACAAATCACATACGAATATGAATTTGAATCCAAATAATACTCAATTAAATTAACCACAAGAAAACCCATGATTAATCTAATTGGAAATGCTCGACATAAGAGAACTTACGGAGCCTCACGGTATATACATAAAATATGGATCAGGGAAGATCAATACTGCGGAATAAACAAAGATTCATTCTATTTTCCATCACTATTTGCACAATGACATACAATAGACATAATCCTCGTAAACAAAAGTTCATCCTATCTTCCATCAATATTTGCATAATGACATAATAGGCTTCAAACTTTTGTGATGTCAAAAGTTCATTCATTCTTTTATCAATACATGCATATCGACATACAAAAGACTTAACTTTTGACAAGGTATGGGACAATCATAGTTCACGGACGCAAAACACACATATCCCATATCAAATTGCAATATATAAAATCATAAAGATTAATACTGCTTCCAAACAATTTTAGAATTTAAGAAAATAAACCTAAAAATATGAAGATGAAAACGTTGGACATAGCTATGTGTAATCACAATAATGGCTATTCCAAACTCTAGTTATTCTTCTAAACAACACAAGAAAATAAAATTTTTATCCGAAGATTTACTAGGAAAAATAACTCTTTATAGAACATGATCCGAAAAATGCTAAACCCGGTCAGAAACTAGAGATCGAACATGGACGAGCTCATCAGTCGCTTTCTTCAGTTCGTTTTTCAGAAAATCAAGATTCCTTGTTGCAATTCCGAGTTGTTCACGTACGACCTCAAAATCTCAAAGAAGATTTCTTACCAGTTTTGATGACATCTGAACTGGTAGTTTGTTTTCATGATCAACAACATGATAACATGTTATGAAAACAGGATTCTTGTGAAACTCAATAGTCTTGCCCTTCTTGACTTCATCATCTTTGTTGCTTCCATTCATTGTGCACACTAAATTTCAGTGGAACCTTTTGACCTTACAAAACAATATATCAAGAGATGACACATACGTGTATATAAAGGAGTTCCATGGAAAACCCTAAGAACACTTGTATACGTCCGTGTGGGTCAGGTGTACGTGCACTTGTGATCACAACCCTAATATGTGACCAGGGGAATAGAGGAGTCAAATTTAGACTGCTTCTTGAGAACTCAAGAGACATTCTAAACAAAGGATGACATTCTTATGTCAAGAATAATAGTTGAGAAACAACTACTTCGAGGAAGGACATTTAAACAGGGAATTTTTCTCAAAAGAGGATGACCAGAATTATCTCCAAGAGAGGAACTGGAGCGAGGCTCAACAGATTTTAAGATCATCAAATACAACAAAAAAGAAAAGAAAATAACATTCAACCTCGACAACATTCTCAAGACACACTTCTTGAGAACTATGAGCATCATTCTTTGACTACAAGAAGGATACTACATTGAGCAGTCATGTTGTATTTAGATGAGCATTTTGCTCATCAATATTGACTTCTTTTTTCTCTCATTCAAGAGGATTTACAGAAAAATCACTTGACTTAGTTGAAGGAGTTTTATCAAGAGAGGAACTCCTTCTTCAGAGAAAGTCTTGGATCCATAGCCTTCTTCAGAGAGAGAAAAGGAACTCCACCTTTCTTTATTTCTTTCTCCTATGCCTTTTTCTCTTTTCAGAGTTATTTAAGAAGTTAGTTGTCCTTATGCCGTTCTTCCTTCTACCATTGTCGGTATTTTTTGTTTCAAAAGCACAATTAAGAAAAGACTTATCACAATATTTTTCTTGATCGTTGACAATGCCTTTTACTCCAACAACATGAGAGACAGGTTCATCCATGCAAGAATGTTGTGAAGTTTTTCATTCCTCAAATGAAAACGACATCTTCGCTCAGGATGTCCTTTATTTCCGCAATAATAGCAGTTAAAAGAATTGTTCTTGACCGTTCTTGTGTGAGTAGATTTAGAAGGAGGAAAATCCTTGTTTCTAGGAACATTACAAGCTGCAAAAGGTTTCTCACATGAAGAGTTATCATTAGCTTTAACAAAATTGCTTTATAGCCCAGACCACGTGTATCACGTTGTTGTTTACATGCTCCAAGCATAGAAGATAATTTTGTAGAGCAAGAATTGAATCTACTCAGACTCTCTTCCAGTGATTTTACTTTATCAAGAGCAACAACAAGGTCAGTCTCCAAGGATTTTTCTTTGGCCAGAAGACTGAGTTCTTTGTCATTAAAACATTTTTGTTGAGAGTCATATCTTGCTTCAGATTCTGCAAGTCTTTCTTTCAACACAAAGAGATTTCGAAGAAGATTATCACATTCGGACCCTTTTGAGCGTACATCTTCTTCTCGATCTTTAACAATAGATTGTAAGAGTTTATATCCACAATCATATCCTTTCAAGAGTTTTCTCAATTTTCTGTTTTCTTGACAAAGAAGAGCCATGTAATTACTCAAGCAAGTTGTTGACTTCTTTTCTTTCAAAGCATGGTCAAAAAGCTTGATATATTGAGAGACTTCCTCATCAAGACTTTGTCCTTCTTCTGAATCACTGTCATCTGAAAGATCATCTAACTGTTCATCAAGAGATTTTTCCCAGTTAAATGCAGATTCATACAAAGGACCAGAAATAAAGTATTTCTTAAAAGCTTCAGGACTTTGAAACTCACAAGGGTGACTCTGAGATGATGTTGCGTTATCGGAGATATTCTTATCGTCCATATAGTCAGATCGCTACAAACACATACTTGTAAGGTCTTTAAACGTGTTTGCCTGCTCTGATACCAATTGAAAAAATGGGGGTACAACAACCACACCCAATATTTCGCTTAGTAATCTGTATGGACTAACTCCAATATAATTTTAAGAGAATCAACTAGACTCAATCTTAATAAAGTATATCAAAGAGTTATATTATCTCGATCTCTCGATTTAATTCACTACAAAAATGCCGACTTTTAGCCACGTGCTTTTTGCCACGGATTCATACTAGTCGTGGCTATTAATTACATATTGTCACGGCTTAGCCTAGGACGTGGCAGTAGATCACTCATTTGCCACGACATGTACAGTATTTGCTACGGGATGATAATAGACACATATTTGTATACTTCCGAGGTATCCATAGCGTTTTAGTCACGACATAGTAAGCCGTGAGAACTGGTGTACTTTTGCTACAGCGAAGTCGTGGCTATATGAGGAAGAAACTGCCCATGTCATAAGCGCCAAAATTCCCGCCGGATGGGAATTCGACGCACGTTCTTAATTGAAAATAAAATAAGTAGGAAATACCATTAGGTCCTAGGAATAATATATTAGAGAGAGTCTAGTCCATTTGACCCAGTCAAATGTCTGTTTGGTCATATTTGGTAATATAAATTATAATTTGGTCCTAAAAATTATTGTTTGGTCCTAAGCTGATGTCATGGATGATGTAAATGTCACCTTGTAGTGGCAGAAATACCCTTTTGGATAAGGACCATATATATAGTCAAAAGTTAAGAGAGAAAAATCATTTCTCAGATCTACTTTCTCTCTCCTCTAGATTTTTCTCCTTTTCTCTTCCTACTCCAACGATTTCTAGGGTTTTCTTTTTTTCTGCTGCTGCAATTATGATGAAGACGAGAACAATAACGAACCGATGTTGCTGTTGATTTACAGAGTTTATTCTGCTGATGATGTTCTTGATTATGATCTTGATGTTGAGGAATTATTTCTTCTTTTGTTTGATTACGATCTTGTTTTTGAATGTTTTTTGTCTCTGCTGCTGCTGATGATGATGATGATGATGATGATGAAGAAGATGACGATGTAACTGCTGCATTTCGCGATGAAGTTCATCAAAAAAAGCGACCAAAATCATTCTTCACTCTTTGTTGACGATGAAGAAGATGAAGATACCGATCTGTTTTGATGAAGGCGATGGAAGATGATGTTCTTCTTTGGTGTTTTTGAAGACGACGATGTTGCTGCTGCTGTTGAAGACGTCGAAGAAGATGAAGATGATGTTGCTAATGTTTTTATATGGACTTCATTCCAGAAATGAAGTCTGTTTTTATATGGACTTCATTCCAAAAATGAAGTCTGTTTTTTTGTGTTTTTATATGGACTTCATTTTCTGGAATGAAGTCTGTTTTTTTAGGTTTTTATATGGACTTCATTCCAGAAATAAAGTCTGTTTTTATATGGACTTCATTCCAGAAATGAAGTCTGTTTTTTTATGTTTTTATATGGACTTCATTTTTTTGAATGAAGTCTGTTTTTTTCGGTTTTTATATGGACTTCATTTATGGAATGGAGTCTGTTTTCATATGGAGTTCATTTCTGGAATGAAGTCTGTTTTTTTTTTAGGTTTTTATATGGACTTCATTTCTGGAATGAAGTCTTTTTTTATATGGAGTTCATTTCTGGAATGAAGTCTGTTCTTTTAGGTTTTTATATGGACTTCATTTCTGGAATGAAGTCTGTTTTTTTAGGTTTTATATGGACTTCATTTTTGGAATGAAGTATGTTCTTTTAGGTTTTTATATGGACTTCATTTCTGGAATGAAATCTTTTTTTTTTAGGTTTTTATATGGACTTCATTTTTGTTTTTTTAGGTTTTTATATGGACTTCATTTCTAGAATGAACTGCTACAAGAAAATAAGTAAAAATTAACACATAAGGGTATTTTTGTCAGTTTAATATTTTTAAATAATTATGGACCAAACAATAAAGGCGTTTGACCAAAGGACCAAACAGACATGGGCACACCTAAAAAAGGACCAAACGATATTTTTCCCATAAAATAACCTTTTTTTTTTTGATAAAAATAGAATATTAGTGATTATTAAGAAATTGCACTGAGGTCTTTTGCCAGAAGACTACAAATGTTGGCTCTGAAATTCTCATAGAGTTCAACACCTAGTTCAGAAGTTCTAACTGTCTTAGCAACTTCATCTGCTACTTGATTGTCGTCTCTACTAATAAAAGTAAAATTGCATAAACTAAAACTAGTAGATAAATGTTTTATCTCTTTCAAGATATTCCTATTTTCCCATTGTATTAAAGAAATAGTTCTTGTAATTGATTGGATGATGAGTTTTGCATCTGCTTCAATGTGTATTCTGTTGAATGAGTTTTCCTTTGCCCAAACTAGTGCCTCACGTACTGCCATGCATTCTCCCTCTTCTGGATTTAGTGCTCCATTTGCGAAACTTCCTTTGATCCCAACACATGCTCTTGTTTCATCACGAATAATTAGACCAGTGCCTAACTTTTTAGAGTTGTAGTCAAATGATGCATCTACATTTATCTTAATAATGCCTGGTAAGGGTGGAAACCAGTGTGAAGTAATGCATTGTGTGGATGCAGATGCAATGTTATGTACCTTTAAATGAGAATACAAGTAATAGTTGAACTTATGCACAAAGTTAAATGGGTTTAAGGATACTTCCTGGAAAATTGAATCACATCTGTCTTTCCAGATGATCCAAGCACCAATCATTAAGGTGTATAACCATTGTTCATTTGAATTACTATCTATGGAGAACCAACTTGTACACCATTCTGACACACTTGTGCAGTTATTTCTTACTGCATCAATGTTGATGTTAACTCCTCTCTACGGCTACTGGCATGTACGCATTCCAATAACGAGATGTTCTATTGTTTCAAGTTCAGTGCCACAACAACCACATTGAGTTTCCTGCTCAGCATTGTAGACTGATAATCTATCTCTTGTCTGATTAATCTCCCTAATACACTTCTAGATAAAGAGTTTAACTCTATGAGAAGCTCCAGTTTTCCAAAGTGTTTTCCAAACCATATGATCAATAGTTCTGCCATTGACAACAACATCTCTTCTGCAATTAGAAAGCTTATTGTAAGTGCTTTTGACAGAGAACTTACCATCTTTGGAAGGCATCCAAATCATCTTGTCTTCTTTAGTGACATCAAGAAACATTCTCTGAATTCTAGAAGAAGTATCAGTATCAAATAATTGATCTAGTAGAGAGATGTTCCAATTACTGGTACCTGGGATAATAAGCTCAGCAACCTCTTCATATAATCTGAATAAATCATTCACAGGAACTGGAGGAGTTGTCATACCTGGAATCCATCTATCTTGCCATATTTTTGTTCTTTTTCTATTGTTGATTTCCATGAAATAATTCAGCTGAACCATAATGAGACCCTTAGTGATACCATTCCAGGTATAAGAGCAATTTTTGGCCTCAATCTTTTTATGAAGTATATCACCATTTCTGAAATATTTACTTCTAAGGAGTTGAACCATGAGATTATTGGATTCAGTGCAAATTCTCCATGACATTTTTGTAAGAAGAGCAAGATTGAGCTTTTCTAAATCTCTGAATGCAAGTCCACCAATGTCTTTTGACTTACACATCTTGAGCCAAGCTAGAGGATTAGAACCCATATTTGATTTATGTCCCCAAAAGAAATGTCTTTCAATGGCAGTAAGCTTGTTGATCAGCTGATTAGGGATCTTGAAAGTACCCATCTGATAAGTAGGAACTGCATTTAAAACATGTTTAATCATTGTTGATCTTCCTGCATGGGTAAGGGAAATTGAATTATAAATGGATAATCTTTGCTCAAAGTTTTCTTGAATTGACTTAAAAGCCTCTTGTTTGGAGTGCCCTAGAAGCAGAGGAGACCCCAAATACTTTTCTTTTGAATTCATAGCTTTAACTCCAAGTATGCTGGTAAGACATTCAACAACTTCTGGTTTAGTGTGCTTGCTGAAGTGCACTGCATATTTCTCAAAGTTTATGACTTGTCCTGACTGTGAGCTGAAATCATTGAGAAGATTAAGAAGATTGTTAACAGAAGAGAGATTTTCCTGAGTGAAAATCAGGCAGTCATCTACAAATAACAGATGATTAATGACTGGTGCATTACTAGCCACTTTAATACCTTGATTTGTTTTGTTTTGTTGAGCAGCAACAAGATGCCTTGAAAGAAATTCCATAGTAAGAATAAACAGATAAGGTGATAGTGGATCACCTTGTATTATACCTATTGTAGGTTGATATTCATCATAAGGAGATCCATTAAGAAGTACTGAGAGGGTGGAGGTACTTATGCACTGATGGATTAATTCAGGGAAGTCATTACTGAATCCAAAATAATTGAGTACTTTGAGAAGGAAACTCCACTCTAATCTGTCAAATGCTTTTGACATGTCAAGCTTGAGTGCCAGCCAGCCAGCCTATTTGCCCCCTTTTTTTCTTCATAGAATGAATAATTTCTTGAGCTATTATTGTGTTATCACTAATGAGCCTGCCAGAGACATATGCAGCTTGATAAGGGGATATGATCTTCTTCATTAAAATTTTCATTCTGTTGACAAGAATTTTAGAGATTATTTTATAAGAAGTATTGCACAATCCTATAGGTCTATAATCTGCTGCACAAGTTGACTTTTCTTCTTTGGTATAAGAGAGATGTAAGTTTTATTAACTTGTCTTGACGGATACTTTGACTCAAAAAACTTCTTGACCATGAGACGGAAATCTTCACCTATAATGCTCCACTGAATTTTGTAAAAGCCAACTTGAAATCCTTCTGGCCCTGGAGAGCTCCAATTTTCCATGCTCTTTAGAGTTGCAAAAATGTCATCTGATGAGGGAATACTTGTAAGTTGTACATTATATTCTGCAGTAATACAAGTAGGAAGTATAGAGAAGAGGTGTTCATCAAGAACTGGATTAGTGGTGTGATGTGACTCAATAATGTTGTAGAAAGTGGTAGTAAGGTTGTCGTTCACTCGGACTTGATGAAATTGATCTTAGGATTTAATAAACTAAAATGAAAGAAAAATATATACAAATATTGTCAAAAGATGGAGAGATGTGCTGGGACTCAGGATTCGGCCAAACTCATAACAAAATGTTCAATTTATTTATTCTCAACAATTAAAGCTCAATAAACAAAATAACACCGACTCTTATTTTTGCCAAGGTAGACTCTCAAAAGATTAATTGTATCCCTAAGCATAGATTATCTAAACAAAGCATAACCTATCTAATTGAATAACAACCAATTTAATCAAATCATAATTCTATTTTAATTAGTGCAAAAGTCAAATAAAGAATTAATTAAAATTACCCATGTATGAAATTTGTCTTCCTGAGTCGTCCCAGGTGATGGGTTCTAGCTCATCATGTTGGAAACACGCTCAAAATCCATTTTTATTGCTCAAAGGAGGTGTACAAATGATGAAATTGAGAAAATGATGAAAATCAAGTGTTTGCAACGATTATAAGTGTTGCAAATCTTATTACAAGGAATGATAAAACCGTTACTTCTTTTAAGTCGCCCCCTCAGTATTACGACCCTCGACTAAGTGTCGTAGACATCGTAGAAAAACGGCTGCCTCTGGCGATCCGTTCTTTCGTGTTCTTAGTGCGGCGGCGGCGGCAAAGAATAATCCTGCAACTCGATTTTTTTTGCTCTGTAGCGTTCTAATTTCTCCCAAAACTCTCCATCCCTTCTCGAACCTCGGCCACCCTATTTATACTCACGGGATCAACATAACTCGAGTTTAATTCCCGTATCTTCTTCATTATTGTTTTTATTCTCCACGCGATAATTTCCTTCTTTGTGAAGATTTTATTCCTTCTTCAAGTGTCTGCTTTGATGTCGACACACACCCAACATGCTATTTTCACGTTCTACTCGGTCCATCCACCAGTATATATCACAATAAACACGGAAAACGGCATTGAAAACCCGATATTCTTGTGGACCCTGTTTTACCTCACGCCGAGATATCTAGCCAATTTTAGGCAGGCCAAAGACTCAAACTAAGCACTGTTAGGCCTAGTCAAGTCATCCCACGAAATTTTAGCCATTGAATCTCCTTAAATCTCCTCCAAAATCCGATTCCTAATACGCCGGTGTGTTTGCAAAAGTTCCCGCCAAAACTTTTTTTTTAAATGGAGAAGAAGATGTCCCCCTAACCAAACCGGGGGTGCGAATAGCGAGTTGGCTCCACAGGGTGCCCCTTAGTAATTGGGTTACCCCTTATCCAAAGTGGGAGTCCGAATAGTAAATGTCCTCCAAGGTGTTCGGGCAACTTTTCGGCCGAATTTTCAAAAATCTTTATTTCCAAAAATACCTACAAATACACAAAATACCATAATAAGGACAAAAACGAGTACTAACAATACGAAACATTTAGGACAATTTAGACACATAAATGCGTCTATCAAATACCCCCCAAACTTATTATTTGCTAGTCCTCGAGCAAATTTATTCTAGAAAATAAAATTCATTTGAACCCTAGATGGCCCTAGTGGCGGAGTGTTGTCTCAGGAGGGGTTTGCAGGTGTACCCCAAAACCTTTACTCCAGGACCCTAGCTATCTACGCGGAGAACCTTGGAAGGCACTAAAGAATCTCCTTGGTTGGCATACTTATTGACTACGGGAGGAAGTACCACGATACGAAATTCAATTCTTTGTACACGAGTTTGCACTCAAGCATACTAAAATTCATATATAAGTCCGAGCTCTACTCGGATAGTCGCACTATGGACATCAATACCGGAGTCAAAACTAATCACATGGATAGATCAACAAGATGGATATAGAGAAAAACATAGATGGTTTTGATGTTTACTAAGTGAACAGTGTTTCCCATATCTCTGTCTGAAGGCCTCGCCAAAATGAACCTATCCTAATGGGTGAGATATTAGTCGACTAATGTCAACACCTTTGGCATATACAAGGGAACCGGTGGTCGATAATCCTAACTCTGAGTCAACACAATTGGCATATACAAGGGTTCCGGTGGTCGAGTTTATTAAATTTATTAGGTTGGTCGATGGTCTGGTCTCATTTTTTTTTTTTTCCACTTTTTTTTTCTTTTCCACTTTTTTTTTTTTTTTTTTTTTTTTTTTGTATCTCAATCACTCTAATTCACCCTAGCATTGGTAACAACTTGATTCGTGGGCCCCACCTAATCACTTAGAGAAACATAGTTTACAAAGAACAAAACAAAATAAAAACGAGAAGTGAAAAGGACTCAACGAGATATGGTGAAACTATCATGTTATTTCTAACACACGAGCTCTGTGCTTTTATGAATAGACTCTTTAGATGTTGCCGTCTAATCGATTGGTTCCTCAACTCCTCTGACCAAAATGCTTCCATCCACTTAGATTGGTTAGTGCCATCCTTAATAAGCATAAATTTCTAGACTGCGGAGTTTAATTATCGCAACTAAAAAGTTTCTCCCATACCCCAAACTTAAATCTAACATTGTCCTCAATGTTCTAAAGATAAAATTAAAAGCATGAACAAGGAGAAGCTGTTTACCATTTGAAGTAAAAGAGTTAAGGAAAGATATTACCGTGTTGCAAGAGCATGGGTTACCTCCCAAGAAGTGCTAAGTTTAAAGTCTTGACCCAGGACATTGGAAAGGGTTAGTCACCTCGAAGAATCATATAGCGATAACTTAGGAATAGCTGCGGGTCATCGGATCAAAAAGTGCTAACCACAAGAAGAGGCACCTAAACAGACCGGGAAGATATCAATACACCCTTATCTATCTTTTTGTTTAAGACAACTACATCTAGTTGTGGTTCGGGTTCGGAGCTTTATAAAAGGGTCTAGATAACATATTTTCATGGGTTGCGTTTCCTCATGAGTTATATCCGAATGTTCAGGTTCTAGAGTATGGAAAAAATCAAATAAAAAATTAGAAGCACATAATAATAACTGAATAATTGAGGATCCTATAAGTCAATCGGTTTTGACTTACGGTGACCACAATAAGATTGGTGGTCTTCCTTAAGCAAATGTGTCGACCCTAATATCCTAAAGTAATTAGGTTTAGTCTCAAAACTTAATAATTGACACATCCGAAACTTATACGTTCCCACAATTGGAAGGAAGGTTTTGGTGGGAAAACAAAGTCAATCGTGGTATCATAGCACGGGTTAACCACATCAACCGGAGAGGATGGGTTTCTAACAAGCCTGAACTTCTTTATGGACACAACTAGGTTCGGGGAAAAAGTGTATGAAGATAATCTTTTAAAATGGTTGAGGCACATATGTCAAGTCCCAAGTTAGGGACCTTTCTAAGAGTTAAGGTACATGGAGAATGATAATCACCCCCAAACTTAGAGTTTTCGGTGTCTCTAGAAAGACTAGTCACAACTTCCCTAATTTCAAGGTCATCTAATTCGAAAATGGTCAATTGATTCTTCTAAGTCGGTACATCCTCACTCATCTCTACGAGTTCATTTTCTTTTTCTAAGTCTATTGTTTCTAAATCGCTAGACTCAAAATATACTCGTTCCTCTAAACCATCCTTGGCCCCGTAATCAAGGAAATACTACATCGTCTAAAACGGGGTATTTCTAGTCAAATCCTCATCCTTTTGAATAGGTGAATAATTATTAAAATTATTTGGATTTGAATTAGAAATAATATTATCGTTATAAAGCTCAATTGGGGTAACAATTTCCTGATCACTATGCCTATTTATTTCAAATTCTTCATCAACACTATCCTCATCATAATCATCATTATAATAATATGAAAATGGTTGAACCTCATCTAGACAAGTAGTGTTACCAATTTTATCCTCATCATCTTGATTATGTAAATAACTATCCTCATTTTCAGGGGTACTATTGGAAACACTAATATTATCTCGAGTAGTTCCGTTCTGGGCCTCTAAAAGCTTTCGAATCGACTCATATGACTTCATTATGGTATCGTGACTCGACTCACATGACTTCCTTAATGTATCGTGAATCGACTCACATGACTTCCTTAATGTATCTAGGAAAGAAATTTCACTCGTTGCATTGCTTTCGTCCATAACTAAGTTATTCATTTCTGCAGAACTTACGTGTCGTCTCAGCTAACTTACGTGTTGACTCTATTAGAGAGGAATTTTGCTCGCACGACCGGGTGGCGTGTGGATAGTAATTGGGATCACCATGGTATGACCCATAACCTTCAAAAGTTTGGCGTTCCCAACCACTATTCACACTATGGTCATAAAAAGAGTGATGTCCAAATTGTTCGGTTGGATATTCATATTCATTGTGATGGCTATTGTAATACCAGTTTGACATCCTAAGCTGCAAGGGGAATTCTACACAAGCACAAACAAGGTGACTCGACCACAACAAACCTGCGATTTCTAGCAAACAAAAAGCATGATGGCTCCACTTAGATTGTTTTCTAGACCGACTTCTAATCCTTCGAAAGGGAATTCGTTACAATACGAGCAAACCCTCTGGAATCAATCCGAGTTTAAGTAAGTTGAATAGAGGCGAGGAAGCTGCGTGGAGCTTTGATACCCAAGGCCTCACCGCATTACAAGGCGGCGCGAGTCACGCATTCAACTTCACGAAACCATCATGAACTTCAAGTATGCTCAAAGAGTAACCAATATTTTCGAACGACTTTCCTATTAAGCTCGTTACCCGATAGGTCTCGTTCTAGTCAAAATTTTAGGCTTAGGATCGTGTTTGGTTTCGTTTTCCTAAGGCGGGCAAGAAGCGGTGATGAAATCCAAACTCTTATCTTGTATGGCGGTCCTTGCCCTTTACTAGGAAATTAAAGCGACCAGATTCGGTTCCTCGACATATATTCACACGAAATCATCTAGTAAACCCGCCTCGACGGGGGATTCGCGGGTGTTTAGAATTCTTACCTCCCGTTCGGACAGGGGATGAACCGTTGAAGTCGACTCGGGCCACGACTCCTGTGTGGTGTACGAACCCGAGGGGCCGAGACGATATCGTAATCGTCGTCCTTCCCTGTGCAGTTTATATTTAAATAACCCTTCCTTAGGGTTTTATAAAAAATGTCCAAAAGTCCAAAAAAATAAAGTCCAAAAATTAAAAAGTCCAAAAATAAAAATACAAATTACAAAAATAATTACCTAATTACAGTTTCTAAAAATAATAATAATAATTAATTACACTATTGTAGTTGCAGGAAATCCTACACTACACACCTCACTCGAATTTGCTTATTCAATCCATTTGAAGATGAATAATAATGTGTTTTATTAATTGTTTTCTTGAAAGATTTACAAAGAAATGTAGAACATAGCTAAAGAAATTACAATCACTCTTAATTTTCTCTCTCCTAATGACTTGCTTAACAATTCAAAAAGACCTCTCCTACAACAGACTTACTCGACCCTTTATATAGGGTATTACATAGTGGATGACAGCTAAGCTGTCCTTTATTTTCGGAAATAACTCGCGAGTCCTCGCGAATGTATAACTGCTTGTCCTCGCGACACTCCTAACTCTCGCCAAGTCTTCACACTTTCCTCATGTTCTGAATGTCATCATCTATTACGTCATTTATTTACCTCCATGCAACTCCTTCGCGACGTAGTTGTTTATTATTCTCGCGAAGTATTGATGTCGCGATATTCTGGTCCTACATCTTGCCTCTTCTCATGTCTTCTCTGCGAAGAAGAGAATGTCATGAGAACCAATATTTCAAAGTGCCTTGGCTTGCTTATCTTTATCTCGCAATTGTTCATTTTTACTCGTTTTGTTTATGTACGTAATTTATTACAGGTGTTTCTTCTTCCACTCTTTTCTTGACACGTCTCTTTCAACCGTTTATTCTTGACCATTCACGTCCCATCTCGCATTAAATGCATTTGTTTTCTCGAGAATTCTCTTCTCTATATATAGCTTTCTTACCCTTCTCTTTTTCTCTTTTATTTTCCTTCTGCAAATTTTCTTTAACTCTCTCTCTCCTTCCGCAATTTGCACTCTTGTTACCACAGTCCTAGAGTTTTCTCGTTCTTTTGATCTTCAACTCTCTATTCATTCCCATACTTTTAACAATGGCTTCACTTAGTCGTACATACGCTCCTCATTTTACTGATGTTCAAAAAAAATTACAGGAAAAGGGTTTCACTTTATCTACCATTCCCAATCAAGGATCTTCATCTATTTTTTTCCGCAAAACTTTTTCGATCATCAATGTGATGATCATAAAATCGTAATCT
This sequence comes from Papaver armeniacum, assembly GCA_023531295.1. Lineage (NCBI taxonomy): Eukaryota > Viridiplantae > Streptophyta > Magnoliopsida > Ranunculales > Papaveraceae > Papaver > Papaver armeniacum. Next base: position 31,890 of record JAJJWW010009179.1, read on the forward strand.
CCTTGGGTCAACTCCTCGCGAGGACTCCCCATTCCTTTGTACAATTACGGAATTGCCATTATTCTATGAAATTCTTGCTCATGAGAAATTCTCGCGGAGCTGTCTATCAATTGAGTGGCGACTGCATTCGTTTAATGCTTGAATTCGCCCATCGTGGCGCTGGTAAAGGATCTTTATATCCTAATAATGTTAGGGATCCTAGGTTTGTAGATTTACAAATAGTTACTGATAAGTATACCGTGGACAATTTCTTTGCGAATTACTCTGTTATAAATATGAGAAATAATAAATCTCGCTGGGGTATTCGCCTGAAAAAGAATGATAACGTTGATGCTGACAAATTGCTTATGCAAGATATTGATTGGCATTCGGGCAACAATACTACTCCCCGTCATTCCAAAGATGAGAAATGGTGGGTCGTTCCTTTACTTTTGAGTGGACCTTACATCGCAGGTTCATATATTCTCCCTGCGCACCTCGCGAACTATCGTCCTTGGGAGTTCAAGTGGCCTGAGGAGTCAAATGAGGTATATTTCATTTTTTCAATTTTACTTTGCAACATCTTCTTCCTCTTTTATCTATTAACCTTCGAAAATTTTAGATCGCTAGAATGAGGAGGAAATATAAAGAAAATCCAAAGCCGAGTATCCTAGCAATACTTCGATCGCTCACGAATGAAGTAAGAAACATTTTCTTTTGTTATTTTAAACAATATTGTTGCCTCTGTTTCTTATCTTCATGTGTGTGCGAAGGTTGAAGTTGAAGAAGTGAAAGCTGCGAAGGCTAAAGCGAAGATAAATCTACTTCACACAAGGACAAGTCTTTAGCTCGTTTTCTAAAAACGGAAAACCCATCCCTCTTGTCATTGTAGTTATCAAACAAGCGAGAACTCGACAAGAATGAAAATGAGGTTGGTACTTCTTCTCGCGAGGGAGAATCGCTCAACCACTTCTGCTATGGCGCAATTTTCTAGCATCTTTTCCGATTCCATGCAAGGATTGGGGACGATCATTTAATCTACTGCGAGGCTCTCGCTAAGATTTGCGATACTTGTTTTGTTGGAGGATAATGAGTCATTTCGCGGGGTTTCCCGACAGGTGACTTCTAGTTTCTTAAATGCTCTTAATGCTTTGGTTTGTTTGTATCTTTTTATTTCTTTGCGACTTCAATTATAAACTCTATCTTAATCATTTCCATATTTTTCTTTGTAGTCTGGGAGAGCTTCTTTTGTTGTCGCCTCTGACCTTGAGAAAAGACACAGCAATCTCGAAAGGAGAAATTCGCAACTTAAAGATAAGATCCGAGAACTAGAGTGTGAAGTTGAGACATCTCGCGAGAAGGATGAACGGATTAAACAACTGGAGGCTGAGCTTACTTCTCAACGAGAATAGAGTATCTACTCTTGAAAGCGCAAATCAATGACTTTATGGTATAGCAATCTTTATTCCTCGATTTCTTTTATTTTATCATTTACTTTTCTTTGCACGACTTACTATTTTCACAGACATATATAATCTCTCTGAAGAGTCCATTCTTCTCCATTCATTTCCCGAGCCCATGGATGATGATGTCCTTCTTACTCGCCTCAATGAATCTCTAAGTAGTTCTTCAAATAATACTAACCTTCTTTCATTAAAGGATCTTCAATCCAAACACCATCTCTTAAAAATCGAACATAGAGCTAGTTTAAGTTTAGCTAATCATTTTAAACGAATGTATCTTGATTCCAAGAAGAAAGTCAAAGCCTTAAGGAAGAAAGTTAGTGATCTCATAGATGAGAAAGACCGCATTACTAACGAGAGGTAATGGGGCATTAGCAAAATTTCAAAAATCTCTCCTTGATGTGCAAGTTGAGCGAGATGAGCTCCTTCGTCAGAATACCCTACTTAGCGAGCGAGAAGATCAAATTCGTTCACTTTTTGTCATAAATAATGATGATGAATTTGCCTGGGCTGCGAAGGTTTTAGATAACGCTAGAAATAACTTAGGTGTTGATGTTAGTCTTCGCAGCGAGCAAACTACCTTAATCAAGGATATGATCTTTGAAAGAGAAGGTTGTTTGTTATACTTTTTTACTTTTCTGTTCTTTTTTCCTTTCGTACTATTAACATTAATTCATTTCCTCATGTTTTCAGAATCTAAAAAGAGATTTCAGACAAGGATTGGAGAGCTTGAAACCGAAAAAGAACAACTCGCGATGGATCTCTCTCTCCGCGAGAATAAATATTCTAAAGCGAAGCAAGCAATTCCAAACTACGGTGGCGAATTTTAATAATGATCTTTGTTCGTTTTCGCAATCAAGCTATGGAAATAGTTTGTAACGATCACAACATTCCTCTTCATTCATATCCTTTTCTTGCTGAAGAAGTTCCCGAGAACTTGCCTGTCTCAGACGTTTCTGATAGTGAAGCTAATGAAGAAGAAGAAGAAGAATCTGGCGACGAGAGTGATGGAACCAAAGAATCAGATCAAGAAGAAGAATCACCAAAGAAATAATTTCTTTTTCTTTTTTCATTTCTTGTAGTATCTGTACATATATATCTTTGTTAATCTTCTACTTCTGTAGCTCCTTGTTATAAATTTCTTTGATTATTGAATATGAATTCAACTTTTGCTTTCTTTGTTCGGATATAACCATCAAACAACCCTTATAATTTCACACTTGCCTCTGTCCATCAGATATAATCAACTTTGCGAGTTACACAAGATATAATCAACTTTGCGAATTAATCATTCTTGCGAGATTTTTTTTTTTTTTTTTTTTTTTTTTTACTTTGCGACAAGATCGCTGGACGTCTTTACATTTTCATGTAACGACCCATTGGTCTTGCCTTATAATTATTTGTGTGGTCTTATTTTGCCTTCCTAAGTAAAGGTCTTATTTTGCCACCCCTCGTTGCGACAAGATCGCAGGCCGTCTTTACATTTTCATGTAATGACCCATTGACCTTGTCTTATCATTTCTTAAGTATTTTTGCCTCTGCAGGATATTATATTTGCGACAATATAACAGGTTTAAATGTTCTTGCGACCATAAAATCCCATGACATTGTCGTCTTCGCGACGAAATCGCAGGACGCTCTTACACTTTCATGTAAAAACCCATTGATCTTGCCTTACCCTCGCGTTAGTATTATTGCCTCTGCAGGATCATTGCACAAATATGACAAGCCTAAATTCTCTTGCGAGAATAAAGCCTCATGACATTTGCGTCTTTTGACACTTATCAGCTCCCTAATGGAGGGTGCCGCCCTTATCTTCTCCCTGGTTGCCCCTTCAAGGAGGCGTACATCGGCCATACAAGACTAGCTCCTCCCATCCGGTCTTAACAACAACCAGTTGTTTTCGCAGCCTCTTATCCCTTATACCTATATGGTTTATGGTTACGAGACTGCACCCTAAGTGGAGTTTTCTTCGGGCCGAGAGTGCAGCATGTGCCAAGACTTGTCAAGAGTGGTAAGGAAGTTCCATGCTCCCGCACTCTTGACTCAACCGTGTACCTCGGCGCCTTGGTCATACTGTGACTCCTTGGAAGAGACCCTCGGGCGTCCAACCGGGGGTATAACCTTATATATATAGTTGAAAATCCAAGGTATCTCCCCAGGATAGGCTTTTATGGGCCCCAAATCTCCATGACCCAGGTTTCGGGAGCGGTGTAACCTTCCATCGAGCCATGTTAAGAGATTCCCCTTATATGACGTACTTTAGGTCTTACATTTGCCTCTTGCGAAATATCATTCGCGAACTAGGGTGTACGCCATAAAGGTTTGTCCCATTCACTCACTCATTCATTTTATCAATTTATTCAATCATTTGTCTGCGAAGTTTTCGCACAATCTCATTTCAATTATTCAATAGATTTGTACACATTCTTCATGGCGAGACTCTCGCACAATTTTTCCGCAACCATCATCTCTGCTTTTTATCCTTATCATGCTTTCACCACTAAATTGTTATCTTTTCTCGCAATTATTCATTTTTTACACCTTTTATTCTTACCTCCTTCTGCCTCCGCATCAGTCCAACATTTCAACGTATCCTTTACATCATGATATTGGTTGCTTTTGTGCATTCACTTCATGACATCTCTTCTTCTTTTGTTTCTATGGTATCTACCATTAGTCTTTCTTTTCTTTGTTCATCCTGTACATTCTTCCTCCAACCTTTCTTTTTTTGTTCTCTCTTGTGCACTCTCTACATCCACCTCATAACATTTTTGCCCCTCTATCCAATCTCCTTTTATAATTCCGACACCGCTGGGATGTGGAAACTTTATGCACTGATGGTACGTCGATGCTACACCCAGAATTTCATGAAGCCATGGTCTTCTAATCAATGCATTGTAGGGAGATTCCACATCAATTACACAAAACAAAATATCAGTTGATAACCCCTGCAAGGGTATCCTCATGTGCACTTCTCCTTTAGGCTTGTTCGCGGTACCATTGAAACCATATATTTTGTATGTTGAAGGGATCAAATCTTCATCTCTTCCTCCCATAGTTTTATAAGTATGGTAGAAAAGAATATTGACTGAACTTCCAGTATCAATTAATATTCTATTGATTGCCCAACAATTTTCTGCTTCATCATCTTCGCCATCAATAGGTTTTGGATTAATTTCCAGTTTTACCACTAATGGGCTATCATGTGTTTTTCTTCCTTTGGGTACTTCTTCAGCCGAGAAAGAAATAATCTACAATTGCCACTCTTTTAAGCTGCGATGTCTTCGCAACATTCATCACTTCTTTATCATCGGCATCCCTCGCGAAAACTCTACTAAGTACATCTGTCATGAAAATCTTCAATAGTGCGGTATGAGTGTACAATGGAGTTGCAAAACAAATTTTTAGCCTTTGCCCCAACTTCTATAACAAATGTTTCTTTCCCCTTTGCCGGTGGTGGTGGTAAATGTTGGACTTTCTCTTCTTATTTTAAAAAGTGATTCAACTTTCCTTGATCAATCATTCTTAGAATAATTCTCTTGATGTTTCTGCAGTCATTTGTTAGGTGCCCATGAAAGCGGTGGTAAGAACAAAACTCGTGACTTCTATCTCCAGGTGGTGGTTCACTTCCCATGTTTCAAGGTGCAGGTATGTTTTCCATCAAAAGTATTGCCTCCCATATTTTTTCCACACTGGCATTCAATGGTGGCATTTTAATTTCCTCCCACACTACTCTGTGACTTCGCTATCCTCTATGATAATTCTGCCTCTGGTCTCCATAAGTCTCTTGCGAATTATATCTTTGACCGCCATAGGTTTCTTGTGGTTGATCAAGCCTTTGAATTTTATTGTTTCCGCCACGGTTGTAGAAATTTCTTTCTCTTTCAAATTCTTCCTGATCGCGACTTCCCATAGCTACTAACTTTGGTTCTATATCAACTGCTTTTCTTTCTTGTTGACCTTGCGATGTGCTCGCCACTGTGTGTATTAGTTGAGGTAATAAACTTCCATTCGCAACACTAGAATTTGTGTTCGCCACTGGGTAAGATTCCATCTCGTTGTCTTTCTTCTAAAGCAATATATTCCTCCTGGAGCTCTCGTAATTCGAGTCATTGTAATTGTATTCTTGACTACGAAAACACCGAACATATAATAGATTGGTTGCGAACATAGCATTTATGAATGACGGTATGAGGTATCTTTCATCTACCCCTGTGGCCATCTTTGCACATCGTCTTCCATCGCCGAGTTAAATGTCTCAAACTCTCGCCAACTTTTTGTTTTAGTCCAAAGACATCTTTAATGCCAGGTCGCGAAGAGTTGTTACTTATATACGCCCCCAAGAATATAGCCTGTAAATGATTGAATGATGTGATCGTATTCCTTGGTAAACCCTCAAACCATTTCAATGCTTCTCCTGTTAAACTTGACGCGAAGTATTTGCATAATATAGCGTCATGGTTTTCCCATTGTAGCATACATCTCACATAAGCCTTGATGTGTTGTAATGCACAAGTTGATCCATCAAAAATGCTAGTTATATTTGGTAAGTTGCATTTTGGGGGTATTCCTCCTAAGCACTTCTAATGTAAAAGGATTTTTCGCGACCTCGCGATAGCTTCATCTAACTTGTCTTCTCCCTCCTTCTCTTCTCTTTATTCAATATTCCTCTCATCTCTGCCAATTCTCGCAGAATTTGTTCATTTGCCTCAGAATTTGAATTTATCGGTCGCTTTAACTCTGCTTCCCTCCTTCTCCGTTCGTGTCTACTTTTCTGTATTCTTTCATATTCTTCGTTAATATCTCCATTGTTGCGATTCCGCTCGCGCCTCCTCTCTCGATTGTCATGATTATTTTTCCGAATCGCCTCTTCCAATTCTCGATTTTCCATTTCTGCTCTCAATCTTTCTCTCTCGCGGGTTAGACGTGCTTGCTCGGTATAATGCTTTTCAATGTCATCTTCAATTTCTTTTTGTTTCCTTTGTGTTTCTCTCCCATGTCTTCGCATATGTAGTATTCTTCTCCCTTCTTCCTGATTTTCTTCATTAACTGGATTATTTAAATCCTCAATTGCCTATCTTCTTGATTTTCATCATCGTGATTATTCACCAAAATATAGCGATTTTCTACTAACTCCCTCTCTTCGCGACCTCCTTCACCACGATTTAATTCTCTTTCCAAATTTTCTTCATTAATGTTTTCTATGTGCAATGTTCTCCTCCCATTTTCTCTACTAAATCTCGATCTCGATCTGTTACTACTTCTTGATCTTCTATTTTGCAGCCTCCTATTTTCCATCCTCAATTCGTGGTTTTGCCTTGTTAGATTCGCGCGTTTTCGCTTCTAACCGCCTTTCTTCGTGTATTGTCCGTCTCGGCCGCTTCTAATGCCGCAATTTCTTCATTTCACGAATTGTTTCTCCCATCTCTTCTCGATTTCTCTCTTCCTGTCCATTATTCATCAGTTGTTGTACTTCTTCTCTTTCTTAGTAGAATCTGATCTCCATGTATGCACGCTCACTCTATCATAATCGATTACTCTGTTTAGTGTTGGTTGAATTGGTGGTTGTGTTGGTGGTTGAATTGGTGGTTGAACTGGACCTTCTTCTCCGTTTCTTGCATCTATCCTTGATGGTTCACCTACTTCATTTCTTCTTTCTCCCATTAATCTTCCACTTCTCCTTACGATCGTTGGTTGTTCTGATGCATTCTTTCTCCTAGCCATTTCTCAATTTTAGTAATTTGTTAAAATTATTCAAGATTTCTTTCTTGTTACCCCTAATTCTTCAATTCACAAGGTTGATCTTCTTTAATCCCTGTTTCTAGCGCATATGTAGTTGCAGGAAATCCTACACTACACACCTCACTCGAATTTGCTTATTCAATCCATTTGAAGATGAATAATAATGTGTTTTATTAATTGTTTTCTTGAAAGATTTACAAAGAAATGTAGAACAGAGCTAAAGAAATTACAATCACTCTTAATTTTCTCTCTCCTAATGACTTGCTTAACAATTCAAAAAGACCTCTCCTACAACAGACTTACTCGACCCTTTATATAGGGTATTACATAGTGGATGACAGCTAAGCTGTCCTTTATTTTCGGAAATAACTCGCGAGTCCTCGCGAATGTATAACTGCTTGTCCTCGCGACACTCCTAACTCTCTCCAAGTCTTCACACTTTCCTCATGTTCTGAATGTCGTCATCTATTACGTCATTTATTTACCTCCATGCGACTCCTTCGCGACGTAGTTGTTTATTATTCTCGCGAAGTATTGATGTCGCGATATTCTGGTCCTACAACTATAAAAAATTTTCTTCTTCACTCCGTTCGGATCTCTCTTTTCTTTCCTATTTTGGCCTTGCTTTTCTTTTCAGCACTTTATCTTTTTCTTTCGCTCCACTCCAAATCGAAAAAGCGAGAAATACAAAAACGCGTAAAAGAACAAAAATAATAATAAAAAAATAATAATAACAAAACCTAAAAAACAAATCTATACACAAGTCCGCGTCGGCGGCGCCAAAAATTGATGTGACTCAATAATGTTGTAGAAAGTGGTAGTAAGGTTGTCGTTCACTCGGACTTGATGAAATTGATCTTAGGATTTTGTAGTTGCAGGATTTCCCACACTACACCCCTCACTCAAATCTGCTTAATCAATCCATTTGAAGATGAATAATAATGTGTTTTATTAATTGTTCTCTTGAAAGATTTACAAAGAAATGTAGAACAGAGCTAAAGAAATTACAATCACTCTTAATTTTCTCTCTCCTAATGACTTGTCTCACAATTCAAAAAGACTTCTCCCACAACAGACTAACTCGACCCTTTATATAGGGTATTACATAGTGGATGACAGCTAAGCTGTCCTTTATTTTCGGGAATGACTCGCGAAGTGTCGCGAGTATGTAATTGCTTGTCCTCGTGACACCCTTAATTCTCGCCAAGTCTTCACACTTTTCTCATATTCTGGTTGTCGTCATTTGATGCGTCATTTAAATTATTTACTTGCGACACCTTCGCAATGCTGTTATTGATCTCGCGAAGTATTGTTGTCGCGATATTCTGGTCCTACATCTTGCCTCTTTTTCCTTGAATATCGCTTGGAGAGTGATTTTTAAGGAAAAATTTGTTATTGTGGTGATCTTTGACATTTGTTGATGAAGGAACGAGCGAAAGAATACTGGACTTAAAAAGTACGTACTTGCCTCTATTCTTTTGCGAAGTTCGAAGCTTTGCGAAGTGAACAAGAAGTAATATATCTTCAATTTCCCCGAAATCTAGTTCAATTTGATTCCTTGAATCTTGGGATGACCGTTTACACGTGTATAAAATTACTCTTTTACCGGTATATTTAATGTTATCCAGGTCACCCTTTTTCTTCTATTTAAAGGAAAACTACCGTGAAAAACATTCCTTCTCTTTTCTTCATCTTCCTCATAAATGCAATTATTTCTCATTGTTCATCTTCATCATCTTCTTTTCATTATCTTTCTGTTATCGTTTTCATGGCATCCAGGTTCGTTAATTTCATTGATTTTGACTATTCTCTTGATTGATCTTCCTTATTGAAATTATTTCATCTTGATTCTGTTCTCCTTTTGATGTTTCTTTCGCCATTTTGTTTGGCAAGAATAAACCCGGTTCTAAGTATCCGTGGTGAACCTAACATCCCTACTTGGTTCGCAACCAAAATCTTCTTCGCAACTGAAGTCTTTGGCTTCCAAAAAACAACCTGCGAGTAGTAAGGTATTTTAGAAATATTTACTCCTTTAATAGCAATTTTATTGCCTCTGTTTCTCAGTTGATTTATTATTCGCAGGTTGATAAGAATGATGATAGATCTCCCAAAAGGTCTCGCCATAATAAATTTGATGCCTCTGCTGCTGCTCCTACTGTTTCTTTTTCGGGATTTAAGCATTCTTCTTTCCCTACAGTATCTTCACAAGGCAAATCTCCTACTGCAGCGACTTCTTCGCAAGATAATCCCATTTCTTCTTCAATACCATCGCAGGATAAATCAATCCCTGAATTTTATACGTGAATGAAATTCTTGGGGACATGCCTCTTCCATGCTTTTACCGTCTAGCCCCCACCTATTGATCGAGTTTCTCCAAGCGGCAATCTTATAACCATGGGTGACTCAACTTTTCCTTCTTCTTCTACCATTTCTTCTTCCTCAAAATCTATCTCTCTTAGCAAAGAAAATTTGGAAGGGATGGATATAGCTTTTAGAATTTTATCAGATACCATGAATGATGTTTAAAAAGCTTCCACTGATCCCACCAAATCTAGTGTTTACGAATCTTTGGGTAAATATTTTGGTTCCGACATGATATCGCGAGTATCCTTGGAACAAGAAATTAAGACTTTGAAGAATAATCTTCATAATACTTTGTTGGATCGCGATAACCTTCGCAAGAAAAATGAAGAATTAAAAGGTATCTCTCCTCCCCTCCTTTTTTTTTTTTTTTTTTTTTTTTTTTTTTAAAAAAAACTTGGTTAGCCTCTCAAGTTTTGCACCGTAAAATGTAAGATGGAGATATATCAACTGGAATCTATTGTAGAAGAAACTCGATTGGAAAGAGATGCCTGGATGGAGCAATATAATCGTTTAGATAATCTCCATACATTTTCCATGGATCAAATAAATAATCTTTCTCAAGAAAACATCTGCTTAGTTCAAAATCAAGAATTATTAAGTAATGAAGTGTCGCGTCTCTCATATTCTTTGAATAAATCTAATTTGGAGTTGGAAACCTTATCAGATGAAAATAGAACTTTATCTCAAGAGAAGCGAGCTTTATTGGATAAAGTGGCGATATCTTCGCAACAACTTGATGCTTGTAAAAAAGCATTGAATGAGCAAGAACAGTCTATCTGCCAACTGAAAACTAAACTTGAAGATACTACCATTGAAAGAGATAAACTTATTCAGAATAGAATAAATCTAAGTGTGAAAACCAACCAACTCAAGGATGATTATACCAAGTTAAAAGAATCCCATTCTTCCCTTGCGAATCAAAATAAGTTATTGATTTCTAACGAAAAGAGTTTGCGGTCGCGGTTAAAAGGTCTTGTCGGTGATGATTTTGATAATGCCATGGAAAACTTGGGGAATAATTGCTTGGCCCTTACTCAATATCTTGTCTCGCAGAAGGAAGGTAGTCATAAGATTTGAGTGCCTTTTCCATTATTTTTCTTTTCTAATTTTCTATACCACTTTCCATCTTATAATTTTAATGTCTTTCTTTACTCCTGCAGAATCTGAGAAAAATCTTCACTCTACTCTATCTACTTTGGAAGCGGCGCATGCTAAAATTCGCAAGGAAAATGCAACTCTAGTTGCTTCCCTTGCCCAATCTCGCGACCGAGCCAGAAGGAGGTTTAACTACCTTAATCATCTTAACGATATCCGAGTAGAAATCAACAAAAAGCACTTCTTCGTCAATTTCCTCCCAAAGCGAAGTTCTTGTGAATAATATTTTACTTTCTAAATCCTTGACCTGTCTATGTTGAACCATTGGATGTTGAAGATGATGAAGTACCCAATCCTCCTGACAGTGATTATGATTATGAAAGCTGCGAAGACCTCGCTAATAATGAAGTTATCAATAAGGAACCTTGCGAGAGAATTTCTGATGAAAACCCTTCAACTGGCGAGGGTGAAGCTGTCAAGATTGTTGAAGAATCTTTACCATCTCCTTCAGCTGAGCATGTTGATATAGAGAATTAAGTTTCTTTGTAATCTTGTTTGAACTTTTCTTCTTGATTGTAAAGTATTAAGTCGTTTTTTGGATGAATTAGTTTCTCTTTCTTTCTTATTATAAGAACTCATCTCACCACCTTATTATATTTAAAGATCTTTCTTGAATGCTGTTATTGCGACAAGATCGCAGAACGTCTTTACATTTTCACGTAATGACCCATTGATCTTGCCTTATCATTATTTGTGTGGTCTTATTTTGCCTTCCTAAGTAAAGGTATTATTTTGCCACCCCTCGTTGCGACAAGATCGCAGGACGTCTTTACATTTTCATGTAATGACCCATTGACCTTGTCTTATCGTTTCTTTAGTATTTTTGCCTCTGCAGGACATTGTTCTTGCGACAATATGACAGGTTTAAATGTTCTTGCGATCATAAAATCCCGAGACATTGTCGTCTTTGCGATGAAATCGCAGGACGTTCTTACACTTTCATGTAAAAACCCATTGATCTCATCTTACCCTCGCGTTAGTATTATTGCCTCTGCGGGATCATTGCACAAATATGACAAGCCTAAATTCTCTTGCGAGAATAAAGCCTCATGACATTTGCGTCTTTTGACACTTATCAGCTCCCTAATGGAGGGTGCCGCCCTTATCTTCTCCTGGTTGCCCCTTCAAGGAGGCGTACATCGGCCATACAAGACTAGCTCCTCCCATCCAGGGTCTTAACAACAACCGGTTGTTTTCGCAGCTTCTTATCCCTTATACCTATATGGTTTATGGTTACGAGGCTGCACCCTAAGTGGAGTTTTCTTGGTAGGAGTGCAGCATGTGCCAAGACTTGTCAAGAGTGGTAAGGAAGTTCCATGCTCCCCGCACTCTTGACTCAACCGTGTACCTCGGCGCCTTGGTCATACAATGACTCCTTGGAAAAGACCCTCGGTCGCCCAACCAGGGTATAACCTTATATATATAGTTGGGAATCCAAGGTATCTTTCCCGGATAGGCTTTCATGGGCCCCAAATCTCCATGACCCGAGGTTTGGAGCGGTGTAACCTTCCACCGAGCCATGTTAAGAGATACCCCCTTATATGACGTACTTTAGGTCTTACATTTGCCTCTTGCGAAATATCATTCGCGAACTAAGGTGTACGCCATAAAGGTTCGTCCCATTCACTCACTCATTCATTTTTGTCAATTCATTCAAGCGTTCATTCTGTTTGCGAAGTCATCGCACAATTTTGCCTTATTTCCTTTGATCTCGCAATCTATATGTCGCGAAAATATTACATCACAGACTCATTCCATTTCTCCCATCTTCTATGGGTAATATTTCTTAAGATATAACCTATTCCACGGCCTATCTAGTTTTTGTCCTACATCTTTGCCTTCAGGATCCATTAATCTATATGCCCCTGTACCAACTATCTCCTTGATTATATAAGGTCTATCCCATTTTCTTGCCAGACTTGCCACCGTTTTTCTTGATATATAGGTGTTTCTCATGACACTTCAAGTCGAATTTGGCTGAAATTCACGTATCTTGACACGCTTGTTATATTCTCTAGCCAATCTTATTTTGGTAATTCTCCATATCTTTGTAGTGCTCTCTCTCTTTTTCTTCTAATTCATCTAACTTGATTAAGATGTTACCATGACTTGAGATTTTCTCCCAAGCTTCTTTCTTTGTAGTTGGAATCTTAACCACATTGGGAGTACGACTTGACCCCATATGTTAAACAAAAAGGGGACATGCATGTAGCTTCTCTTCTTGTTGTATTATAAGCCCATACCGCATTGGGTACTTGTTCGCACCATCCTTTATTGTATCCTTCCAATTTTTTCTTCAATAAATCTTGCTATTGTTTTGTTTGTCGCCTCTGTGACCATTAGCACTGCGGGTATAGAGGAGTTGATTTCCCACATCGTATCGAAATGCATTAAGTAGCAATTCTATATTTTGTCCTTCAATTTGCTTCCCATTGTCGGATACCAAGTAATCTTTGGAACCCCAAATCTGCATATAATGTTCTCAAATATGAAAGTAAAAACATCCTTATCGCGAATATGTTTACCGCTTTCACCTCTGCCCATTTTGTGAAATAATCTGTAGCGACGATTAAATATCTTCTCTGTCCCGTTCCTGGTAAAAATGGTCCTACAATGTCTAAACCCCATTTTCCAAATGGCCAAACACTTGTTGAAGAATTTAATGGTGCTCCTGGTGCATGTATTTTCTTCCCATGCCTTTGGCAATCCTCGCAACGCCTTGACACTTGTTTCGCGTCCTCATGCATATATGGCCAATAATAACCCTGCATTTTTTCTTTATATGCTAAAGATCTTCCTCCGCTGTGATTAGCATCCCCACTATGCAACATCTTCAATATGATTTCCCCTTCCTTTCTTGTTAAACATCTAAGTGATGGTCCGTTAAAAGATCGTCGGTATAGTACTCCATCTCTTAATTCATAATTTGTTGCACGGCTTTTCAATTTGTGTGTCTCCAATCTATTTCTTTGTGTTTCTCCTGTGATCAAATATGCATGAAGCTCCGCTCTCCAATCTTCTTCGCAGAGTGTTTGTGTTCCATCTTCTACTACCATTACATCGGTTTCTTGTTCTTCTTCTTTGTCAATTGACGGCATCAAAAGTGTTTGTATTTTAATATATCTACTTAATAGGATCTGTCATCATACTTGATATAAAGGCAAAAGCGTCTGCGAGCCTATTATTTCTCCTTGATATATGTCTCCACTTTATTCTTGGTATCTCAAGTCGACAACTCGTCAACAAGTTTCTTATACTTTTGCAAAGACAATTCATTTATAGCATATTCTTCTTTTATCTGGCGAATTGCCAATTGTGAATCACTAGTAATCCTTATATTCTCCAGCTTCATTTCTATTGCAAATCGCAGAGCATGTATTATAGCTTCATATTCTGTTTCATTATTTGTTGATGCGAACTCAATCTGAAAGAAAGAGCTATTTTATTACCCTCCTGGCGATATCACAACAATTCCTATTCCATTTCCTTCTCCATTCGATGACCCATCTACCAATATTTCCCATCTATTCGGCTCCGTTAACAAATCTTTCGGATCTCCATGCTCTTCCTCAACATCCATCATTTCTTCTACTGATTCATCCTCTTCCAAAGGAAATTCTGCTAAAACGTCTGCGACAACTTTGTGATTTTAGCGAAGATAGTATTTCATATTTGAGTTTGCAATGACTTATTTGAGCATTCCATCTCTCAACTCTTCCCGACCTCTTTGAATTCTTCATCACTGATTCTATTGGTACTTTTGTCACCACCTTGACAACATGCGCTTGAAAATATATACGAAGCTTAAATGTTGCATAAACTAATGCTAAGATTAGTTTTTCAATTTTTGAGTAATTCTTTTCTATGCTGACATTGAAGGTTTTCTTGATGTAATAAATTGGTTTTTTCTACTCTGCGTCCACTCATGTAATATCATAATGCATGTGGGGTTGTCAAGATAGATCAACAATTCTTCTCCTTCTTCTCGCTTTTTGCAAAATTGATATATCCATTAAATGTTCCTTTATTCCTTGCAAAGCTTTCTCACACTCATCCGTCCATTTAAACTTGATCCCTTTCTAAGGATATTGAAAAAGTGCTTGCATTTGTCGGATGACCGCGAGATGAACCTCCTAGCGAAGCTAACAACCCATTTAACTTTTGAACATCTTTTATTGTCATAGGTGTTGGCATATCGTGAATCGCTTGTACCTTTCTAAGGTCGACTTGAATTCCTTCTTTGGATACAATGTACCTAAAAAATTTTCGAGGCGACCCCAAAGGTGCATTTTTGGGTTTACTTTGATATTAAATTGCCTCATTTGTTCAAAAATTTCTTTCAAATCCCAGACGTGGTCTTTTGCTTTTCTACTTTTTATTAACATATCATCTACGTATACCTCCAATGTTTTGTGTATCCATCTATGAACACCTTCTCCACCATTCTTTGGTATGTCGCCAAGCATTTCGCAAACCAAACGGCATTTTGTATAAAGAGTACAATCCTCTTGGAGCAAAGAAAGCGTATGTTATTGGTCTTCTTCTCAAGGAGTGGAATTTGATTGTAACCCTTATATCCGTCAAGAGATGATATCCTTTCGTTTTTTGCATTTTGCTTCAACCAATTGGAATATCTCGTAGTGGGAAACTATCTTTAGGACAAGCTTTATTTAGATCAGTAAAGTCTATACAAATTCTTATTCCTTTTTTCTTCTTTGGGACTATAACCATATTTGCTATCCATTCGAGGATATTTTGCTTGTCTAATAATTCCGCGTCCAACATTTTCGCAATTCTTCTTCTATTTGGGGATGATATCTTTGTCAGCGATCTTTCTAATCCTTTGTTTAAATGGCTTTACATTCTTATCAATTTCTAATTTATGGCAAGCCAACGATGGATCTATACCAGGCATTTCATCCATATCCCATGCGAAAATATCTTTGTAATCTCATGACAGCAACTTTCAGTTCTTTTTTCCTCATCCGCTTCCATTTTAGTCCCAATTTTTAAGATTTTAGGTTCCTCCTCGGTTCCAACATTCACTTCTTTTTGTTTGTTCTCTTTGCGACATAACTAGGCTTGGTTCTCCATAGGGGTTGGTCCTCTCATTTCCTTCGCGAACTCACTCCCTTCTCCCATGATTTCTAGGAGTATTCCTTTTCCTTCTTTTGCTCTTATCATGTAAATTCTAAATTCTTCTTCTTTCTTAGCTGCTTTTATCATCTTCTGCGATCTTTTCGCTTCTTCATTTGCCCTTCATAATGCTTTACCTCGATTTGATAATATATTCTTCCTTTATCAATATCTCCTCCGATCTCACCAATTCCACTCAAGCATAGGAAATCGATGCATCGATGAAGTGTTGACGCCTTCGCCTTAATTGCATGTACCCAAGGTCTCCCTAACAATATGTGGTATGGCGATTCCATATCCACTATACTTAATGTTACTTGTGTTTCAATTTCTCCGAGTAAAATTCGTAATTTTACCTCCCCTTTAGGTACTGTTATAGATTTTCCAAAACCATGAATATGATATCTTGGAGAACTCATTTCTTCGTCTTTATATCCTAGTTTTTTATAAGTATGATAAAATATGATACTCTTGAGACTAAGTATCCACCAAAGTTCTATTTATTTCCCATTCTTCATTACCTTTGCGATTCTTCTCTTTTTCGCTTGCATTTATCGTGATCACTAGTGGAGATATATGATTCAAATTTTCTCTAGGAACTTCATGATTTGTGAATGTTATTTTACGCTTTTCCCATTCCTTCAAAGACGATGTCTTCTCCTCATCTATAATCTTCTTTCCTTCAAAATCTCGTTTATGTATCCTTCCTCTAATGTTTTCGTGGAATTCATTAACCATTGCTTTTGTAATTGAATTGTATTCCATTTCTTCATTATGTTCCTTGCTTCTTAATTCTTCTATCTCATATGATTTAACCTTTTCCTTTCTCATTTTCTTGATTTAAGGGATTTTAATTGTACTCTTCGATCTTCAATCTTGTTCGTCCCTGTTTCTAGCGCATATGTAGTTGCAGGATTTCCCACACTACACCCCTCACTCAAATCTGCTTAATCAATCCATTTGAAGATGAATAATAATGTGTTTTATTAATTGTTCTCTTGAAAGATTTACAAAGAAATGTAGAACAGAGCTAAAGAAATTACAATCACTCTTAATTTTCTCTCTCCTAATGACTTGTCTCACAATTCAAAAAGACTTCTCCACAACAGACTAACTCGACCCTTTATATAGGGTATTACATAGTGGATGACAGCTAAGCTGTCCTTTATTTTCGGGAATGACTCGCGAAGTGTCGCGAGTATGTAATTGCTTGTCCTCGCGACACCCTTAATTCTCGCCAAGTCTTCACACTTTTCTCATATTCAAGTTTGTCGTCATTTGATGCGTCATTTAAATTATTTACTTGCGACACCTTCGCAATGCTGTTATTGATCTCGCGAAGTATTGTTGTCGCGATATTCTGGTCCTACAGATTTAATAAACTAAAATGAAAGAAAAATATATACAAATATTGTCACAAGATGGAGAGATGTGCTGGGACTCAGGATTCGGCCAAACTCATAACAAAAGGTTCAATTTATTTATTCTCAACAATTAAAGCTCAATAAACAAAATAACACCGACTCTTATTTTTGCCAAGGTAGACTCTCAAAAGATTAATTGTATCCCTAAGCATAGATTATCTAAACAAAGCATAACCTATCTAATTGAATAACAACCAATTTAATCAAGTCCCCGGCAGCGGCGCCAAAAATTGATGTGACTCAATAATGTTGTAGAAAGTGGTAGTAAGGTTGTCGTTCACTCGGACTTGATGAAATTGATCTTAGGATTTAATAAACTAAAATGAAAGAAAAATATATACAAATATTGTCACAATATGGAGAGATGTCTTTGGGACTCGGGATTGGCCAAATTCATAACAAAAGGTTCAATTTATTTATTCTCAACAATTAAAGCTCAATAAATAAAATAACACCGACTCTTATTTTTGCCAAGGTAGACTCTCAAAAGATTAATTGTATCCCTAAGCATAGGTTATCTAAACAAAGCATAACCTATCTAATTGAATAACAACCAATTTAATCAAATCATAATTCTATTTTAATTAGTGCAAAAGTCAAATAAAGAATTAATTAAAATTACCCATGTATGAAATTTGTCTTCCTCCGTCGTCCCAGTGATGGGTTCTAGCTCATCATGTTGGAAACACGCTCAAAATCCATTTTTATTGCTCAAAGGAGGTGTACAAATGATGAAATTGAGAAAATGATGAAAATCAAGTGTTTCTGACGATTATAAGTGTTGCAAATACTGTACATGAGAATGATAAACCCCGTTACTTCTTTTAAGTCTGCCCCCTCAGGTATTACGACCCTCGACTAAGTGTCGTGAGACCTTTGTAAAAGAACATTGCCTCGGCGGTCAGGTTCTTCGTGTTCTTAGTGCGGCAGCGGCGACAGAGAATAATCCCGCAACTCGATTTTTCTTGCTCTGTAGCGTTCTAATTTCTCCCAAAACTCTCCATCCCCTTCTGCAACCTCGGCCACCCTATTTATACTCACGGGATCAACATAACTTCGAGGTTTAATTCAGTATCTTCTTCATTATTGTTTTTATTCTCCACGCGATAATTTCCTTCTTTGTGAAGATTTTATTCCTTCTTCAAGTGTCTGTGATGTCGACACACACCCAACATGCTATTTTCACGTTCTACTCGGTCCATCCTTAGTATATATCCTAATAAACACGGGAAAAACTTGCATTGAAAACCCGATATTCTTGTGGACCTTGTTTTTACCTCAGAGATATCTAGCCAATTTTAGGCGAGCCAAAGACTCAAACTAAGCCTGTTAGGCCTAGTCAAGTCATCCCACGAAATTTTAGCCATTGAATCTCCTTAAATCTCCTCCAAAATCCGATTCCTAATGCCGGTGTGTTTGCAAAAGTTCCTTAAAACTGTTTTTTTGAAATGGAGAAGAAGGTGTCCACCTAACCAAACCGGGGGTGCGAATAGCAGATTGGCTCCCTGGGGTGCCCCTTAGTAATTGGGTTACCCCTTATCCAAAGTGGGAGTCCGAATAGTAAATGTCCTCAGGGTGTTAGGGCAACTTTTCGAGCTCTAATTTTCCAAAAAATCTTTATTTCCAAAAAATACCTATAAATACACAAAATACCATAATAAGGACAAAAACGAGTACTAACAATACGAAACATTTAGGACAATTTAGACACATAAATGCGTCTATCATGGTGGAACTTATACTGCTGAAGTGATGGGTGAGATGCGATGAAATATCTTCTCTAGACTGCAGCCAATTACCATTAGTCCTGTATGGAATCAATGTTATTTCTGCTCCTTCTTCTATTACATTTTGAATGAAAGTACTTGGTATTATTGTCCATATCTTTGATAAAGTTTGTCTCTTGACTTGTTGATAAAATTCATTCCGCACCTTATGCCATCTATTGAGATCATTATTTTGCGAATTTGAGCATTTGCCTGAGAGCTGTGTGGTTGAGCTTGCAATGAAGAAAGTTGTTGCTAATGCGGGAGAATTAACTGTTGATGTATATTGCAAAATGTCTATTCCACTTAGAGGAATTTTCTAGTAATGCTCATTTTATTAGTAATTTTGAAATGCGGGTGAACCATTAAATTCGGTTTTCCAAGCATTGGCAATAACATTGGAACAAGAATCGTCATTAATCCAAGTAGAAAGAACTTAAAGGGTTTCCGTGAGTTTGAAATGTAAGTCGAGTCCACAAACATTATAGGGTGTGGTCACTACCAACTTGATTTAGATGGTATGGTTTAGAGTTAGGAAAAGAGATATTCCTCTCACTATTACCTAATGCCATATCTATTCTAGATTTCCTATCTCATGTACCTAAATTATTGCTAGTCCAAGTGTGACTCTTGCCAGAATAACCTAAGTCCTCTAAACCACAGTCTACTACAATCTTATTGACCCAACCATCAATAGAGGATGAGACATTGTTGTTGTTGTATGTGATGTGGAAATTAAGATCTCCTAGTAAAATCCAAGGACTGCTGTTGTTCTTGCTAATATCTAGAACATAATTCCACTGAGATTTTTCTTATGATAATTAGTGTACCCATACATACAAGTCAGCAGAAATTCAGGCTTGCTGTTATCAGCTTGAACCAGAATGTTAAACATGTTGTTGCTTTTACCAACAACATCCAATAAAACCATTTTTCCAGAGAAGGACAAGCCCTCCAGATAAGCCAATAGGATCAATAAAAGCATAATTTGGGTATTGATAATATTTTAGAATAGGTTTGCTTTTATCTTGATTTATTTTGGTTTCACATAGAAATATTATGTCAGGGTTCTGACACCTGATGAGGTCATTGAGGTGGTTTCTGGTGGCTGAGGTTTTGAGCCCTTGAACATTCCAAGATATTATTTTCATATTGTGAGCCTTTTTTGAGTCAACTAAGATGCAGTGTAACAGAAAAAAGCTGATGAACAAATGAAAAATTCTATGGGATATGAACTTGTGATTATTAATGAAGTGCAGTGTGTTGTGTTTAAAATCTAAATGCAAAGAGGAACAAATGGCAATGAGTACATAACCAGTGTAAAAAGTTGAATTGAAAATATTTAGAAATACCCGACTCTCCAGTAGTGCGCTCATAGTTTGCTTATCCTTAGCAGTGATAGATGAGGGAGTTTGAAAGTCTTTGTTAGTTTCAGTGGTTTCACAGGAGTGAGCACCATTTGATAGACCTTCAGAAATGCTGCTATCTGCCATTCGGATTCTCTTTCCAAGCCTACTATCTTCACTAACTTCTTCTTGATCTCCTTTTGATGCGTGTCGTAGGTGCAATCAAATTAATATCTTATTTCCACTCAATTAAAAATAATATAATGGAAGTAAGGATCGTTCCCACGAAGAGCAGGGAGATTTAGTTGTCAAAAGTGTCACAATGGGGGTTTGTTTTTTATTCAAAGTAAATAACAAAGCAATTGAAAATAATTAAGTTGCAAGCAATAGAGAGAAATATGATCAGGGAATCCTTCTTCGTTACTAAACCGTCATCAAGTTATTATATTCATCCATTAATACTATTAATCACAAATTATTATCAACCGTGGAATAACAACTAGCTCAGTGCTATCCCTAAATCCCTTAAATCTTTAATGGAAGCTCTCAATACCGGATTCTATTCTTGAAACCACCTAGTAGTAGCTCACTCAAGGTGTAATTTGTCCGAATGCTTTATCTTTTGTGAATTATAGATTGATCCTAGTAATTAGACTCTTAGCTCAAGGTCCACTTTCTAGTGTTGTTTATACACACAATCACTACATAGAATCCCTCTGCAAGGTCTTGTGTTCTCTACTTTTGTATGAATCATTCGACTATTACTTATCTCCTAACTCAATACTAGCATTTGATTGAATCAACAAATTAATTCAGTTGGCCACCTAAACAATCTATCAATCAATCATAAATATTCTAATTAGTATAAACAATCAATAATCATGTGAAGAACTTCAAAATAGATTTATATAATAACTCAAATCATGTCTAGAACTTAGAATTCATCCCCAATCACTAAGAAGTTTAGCTACTCATGGTACTAATAAAACCCATGAGTTTCATATAATAAAATAGAAAAGAAATAGTTACGGTGGTAGAAATAGCTCCAAACCCTAGCTTTTCTTCTCTTGAGTTCTCCTCTCCAATGGCTTGATAAAAAGAAATATATATATAGAAGTTATAGAAACATCTCTTTTATAGGTGTCCCAATTGTAGTTGTGCCCGTGCTCGAATCCCGTGCAAAGCAATTGCCAAAAACTCGCTAAAATACCAAGTTAAGAAACCTGGCCGTGTAAAGAAATCTACTTTGCAAAAATATGGCTCATGCGCAAATATCCAAGTCAGCCCATTTTAGTTTATTTGGCTTGTCATTCATTGAACCGATGACCTACTCTTTTACCTCCATCAGCTTCACGGACACTCACCTAGCCGTGAGATATCTTTTTCCCTGAGATTTCAGTTTTCTCCCGTAAGATTCATGGATGAGAAAACACACCAGTGAAAATATTTTTCCCCGGATTTTTATCGTCGCTTAGGTAAGAATCACTTGACGATCCTGTTGCCGTGAGTTTTTAAACTCCCTGACTTTCACATTTCCTCCCAGAATTTCCACGGATACTCTGGTTATCGTGAGAAAACTAATCTTCTGAATTTTCAAGTTTTGAACCAACTCCGCGTATACCGGGCTCTCCGTGAAATGGATTTTCTCCTATCATCACAGACCTTATCAAAAGCCAACTCCAGTAGCGAAACAATATCAACTTATCTTCTCTGTTTCTCCCATTCATTCACGGAAACTATCAACTCTGCCTTTATCCGAGATACTCATTATTAACTTCATTTTCTTTGCCAATCATTGGCGGGCAGTTATATTTCATTCTTTGTTTGAGATCCTCCTCCATTAACAAAGAACACGAACTTTTCCATCATTACGTCTCTGTCAATATCTCTTGTATCCATCAGCGCCATCATCATCGCAAGCCTTGGCTGCTTTCGCCATCTCGACTTCATCACCAATTTGATTGCATAGTTTGACAACAACTCAGGTTGACTACCAAGACATTTCATCACTTTTCACGTAGGCGAGCTCCAATGCTTCACGAATTCCATCAACGACATCTTCGCCTTACAGTTTCTCCATCCTCGGTCATGAGTTCCTCCAAGTTTCATCTCATAGGGAACCCATTGAATAAAGATTACGGAACTCCACCCCCTCCCTCATAGCAGGAGAGCGACTCACAAAGAAACTCGTTAACGATGGCAGCAATCCATCTTTTCTCCGAGATCTTCTCGAGTTCTGACAGACAGAGTTCACATCTTGAGCTCGGCTTCATCGAGCAACAAACCAAACTCCATCTTTCGTACTCTCTTCCATGCTCGAGCTCCATATTCATTTCTCCATCGAACCGAGCTCACCATCACCAAGACTCACTCCATCACAAAGAGCAAATGCCAAAGCATCAAGGAAACTCGAACCATCTCCATGTTCCGTTCTCTCCATGTTTTTGCCGAGCTACGGCTTCAATGGCAAGCAACCAACCTTCCTTTGATTACGTGACTCCCAAAGACTCGAGCAATAACATTGCCATGTTCTTCCCCGGCCATCCTGAGACTCATTAATGTTGGCTGCTAACTCCGAACTCAACTTCCATGGTTCTCAACAAGAATAACCCATCATCGAGTATACTCGTCATCTCCCTGTTCCGTCTATCACCGAAGATCACCATTGCGGCTCAACTCAACCTCCATTATTGTCTCATTACGAGGACTCGAGCCGTTCTTTCTCCGGTCCGATGACCAATTGCACTCGCTAACATCCATTCTTCAAACTCGAGCATACCCTCACTTCCAACAACACCAGTAGCCACCACAATTCATCTCTTTGTTCTCGTCATTGCTGCCATCAAGTACCAGCGTCATAACTTCAATGATCATGGCTTCTATTCATCTCGCATACTCCAAGTCGAGTTCACCATCGACTTTCTGCGAGCTCCAACACTTCCATTAATGGAAGTGACAGCTGAACCAGTTTCTGCTGTTCGTGAAAAGAACCCTGGTTTTTGATCGCCTGTGCATGAAGAAGAAAGGTGGTGCCTCGATGCATAATTTGGTGCCTTTAACAGGTTTACCCTTCAATTGTCGGTTTGCAAGACCGATAAGCAGTGCAATTCTTAGTTTACTCTTCTTTTGCTCCTAGCTTCCTCATACGATGTCGGAATGAGTTCATTCTTCCGGCGTTGGCTTCGTCTTTCGTCCTCTTCACGATGATGTCAAGAACTCTTTGATTTGAATGAGTTACACTTGGTCTTTGGCCCTTCTCCGCTTCGGCTAACTTCTTTCTTTGCACAATTATGTGCAATTTCACTCGTTTGGATGATTCACCTAGCAAAACACAAATAAGAGAAAACAAACGTAATATACAATAATTTGCAAGAAAATATAGCAAATACTAGCATGGATTCGACACAAAATATATGCAAAATATGCACTTAACAAATTCCCCCACACTTGGCTTTTGCTCGTCCTCGAGCAAACTATCTAAAATACAACAACTCCATGTCGGCGAGGATACGGTTACTCTTAGCATAAATAACAGGCCTTTAAACCCCTAGGTGTCCCTAGTGGACGAGTTATAGTCTCGTGAAGGTTTACAAGAGGTCTACCTACAAAACCTATATTTCCAACTCCGTCTATTTGTGACAAATTCATGAACGAATCCAAAATGACTACAGGAGGAGGTACCTTGCACAAATTCAGTTCATATTCAAATAAATAAAGCTCTAATTAGATAGTCGAACAAGCCACAATACTCGGAAACTAACAAACCACAATCACAATGAAAAGATTAAGAAGATGAATATAGATGTAGATGTTGGCGAATGTTCACAAGTGATCGATGTTTCCCATATCTGTCTGAAGGTCACTGCTAAGATGAACCTAATCCTATTGGATTGAGCTACTTGGTGCTGAATGCTACATCAAATCAATTGGCATATACAAGGGAACCAAGAGTGACTTTATTCAACACAATAATAATTTCTTCTCTCTTTTTTTTGTTTTTTATATGATTGGATCAAACTGGATCCAATTTCTTCTTTTTTTTTTTTTTTTTTTTTTTTTTTTTTTTTTTTTGAAGACGGCATGATTAGATCTTTTGGATCCAAGCGCATGCTTCCTTGTCAACACGTATATGATAGTTGCCTTGGATCCCCGCATTCCACGCTTGTTTAGGCGACGGAGACGGGGACTACGTTTCACACATACCGCTATTCCCAAGTGTCTTTCTTATTCCGTTTGGTCTAATTGGTCGGTTTTTTTTTTTTTTTTTTTTTTAGCAACTCAATCACTCTATTTCATCTTAGCAAGTAATAACACGTCGATGTTTAGTGACCCACCAAAGCACTTAGAGAACAATAGATAAATATGGAAAAATAAAAATAGAATGTGATATGGTGATATTCCGAGATATGGTAACAACTATCATGTTATTTGTGATTTCGAGCTATATGTTCGTCCCTTTTAGTTAATTGGTTCCTCAACTCCTGCATTCAAAATGGTTCAATCCACTAATGGTGTCATCCTAAAGGCACAAGTTTCTAGATTTCGGAGTTCAAAAAGCACAATTTTCCTTGTTTTTTTCTATTTTTCTGATTTTTTTTTTTTTTAAAAAAGCATAAAACAAACTAAAACAAACTATACAAACATATAAATGCTCCCCCACACTTAAACTTCACATTGTCCTCAATGTGTAAAACCGAAAGTTCTGAATTCTGACGTAACAGCAGATAAAACGCAAAAACTGTACAAATTGGTAAGGAATTTGGAAAAACTCCATTTCACAAAAGTTGTTCATCTACGTGTTTTCTACACAGTGTCAAAAGGGCACAGTGTTTCGATAAACGGTCTGACAGTTATGGTCTCTGGACTGAACTACGCGCAGTCTGAAGTTTTCTGACGAAAAGGTATTCGTCTATAATTTCTTCTAAAATAGATTCCGGACTCAATGAAATTAAACATGGGGATGCAAATATGATATGAAAACAATAAAAAAAAAAATAGAAGGGTTTAAGATACAAAACCTATGGGTTGCCTCCCATTTAGCGCTTGGTTTAAAGTCGTCACCCGACTTGAATTCTCCTTATGCTACTCCTCCGAGGGAGTAAATCGTAAGCTCTATCTCGGCCCACATTCACATAAGCGATGTTTTCATAGTATGGCTTCAATCTATGGCCGTTGACCTTAGAAGTAGTCCCATCTCTAAGACTAGTGATATCAATCGCACCATGAGAATAAACATTAGTAACAACATATGGTCCAATCCATCCGGACCTTAGCTTACCAGAAATAGCTTAAGACGAGAATGAAATAAAAGAACTTTCTGTCCCACAACAAAATTCTTCCGAGAAATCATCTTGTCATGGAAAAGCTTAGTCTTTTCCTTATATATATACGAGAACTCTCGTAAGCATCATTACGTATCTCCTCTAGCTCATTGATTTGTAGTTGCCTATGTTTCCTGGCTTTATCATACTCCATGTTGCACATATTTACCGCCCATAAAGCCTTATGCTCAAGTTCAACCGGGAGATGACAAGCTTTGCCATAAACCAACCGATATGGAGACATACCAATCGGTGTCTTATATCTTTGTTCTATACGCCCAAAGTGCATCGTTGAGTCTATAACTCCAATCCTTCCGTGTAGTGTTAACGGTTTTCTCAAGGATGGACTTAATCTCACGATTAGAAATTTCAGCTTGCCCACTAGTTTGTGGGTGATACGTGTACCAATCTTGTGTGTAATGTTGTACTTCTTGAGGAGAGCATGGAAGGATTTCTTGAAGTGCGAGCCTCCATCACTGATAACCACTCTTGGTGTACCATGTCTAGAGAAAATATATTCCTTCACAAACTCACAAACAACTTGAGAATCATTAGTAGGGGTGGCTTTAGCTTCCACCCATTTAGAAACATAATCCACAGCAAGAAGTATATAAAATTTTCCATTCGAATTAACAAAAGGACCCATAAAATCAATACCCCACACATCAAAAATCTCAACAGTGAGAATAGGATTGAGTGGCATTTGATTTCGAGCACCTAGATTGCCCGTTCGTTGACATCTATCACAAGATTTGCAAAAAGCATATGCATCCTCAAATAGGGTAGGCCAATAAAAGCCACTCTCAAGGACTTTGAGAGCGGACGTTTTACACCAAAGTGACCACCACAAGCATAAGAATGACAAAAAGATAGAATTGATCAAATTCGTAGTTTGGTACGCACTGCTGGATAATTTGATCAGCACCATATTTCCACAAGTAGGGTTCATCCCACACACTTCGCTTGGCTATTTTCTTAAGCTTTAGCTTTTGAAAAGTAGACATTGTACTAGGTACTTGCCTTGTAACCAAATAGTTCACTATATCAGCGTACCAAGGTGTTGATTCTTCAATTGAGAAAAGTTGTTCGTCTGGAAAACGATCCCAGAATGGGAGTTCTTCTTCGGAAACAACAAGTCTACTAAGATGATCAGCAATCGTATTCTCAACACCTTTCTTATCTCTCGATTTCCATATTGAATTCTTGCAACAAAAGAATCCAACGTATGAGTCTTGGCTTAGCCTCCTTCTTTTCAATAGATACCGTAGTCCGCATGATCGTAATATACAATCACATTAGTACCCACCAAATAAGCTCTAAATTTTTCTAATGCAAATACTATAGCCAACAACTCTTTCTCAAAGTAGTGGAATAGTTGATTTGAGCATCATTTAGGGTCCTTGATGCATAATAAATCACATGTGACCTCTTGTCTACTTTTTGACCCAAAAAACTCTCCGATCGCATAATCACTTGCATCACACATTAACTCGAACGGCAAACTCCAAATGGGTGACTTAATAATTGGTGCAAGAGTCAACAATTCCTTCAATTTATTAAAGGCATCCTTGCACTCCGGTCGAAGTTAAAGGCAACCTCCTTTTGCAACAATTTGCATATCGGCATTGAGATTTTGGAGAAATCTTTGATAAACCTCCTATAAAACCTCGCATGACCAAGAAACGAGCGAATTCCCCTCACCGAAGTGGGGTATTGTAAGTTCCTAATCAAGTCTATCTTTGCCTTGTCTACCTCGAGCCCTTGAGAGGACACGATGTGGCCAAGTACAATTCCATGGTCTACCATAAAGTGGCATTTCTCCCGTTTAAAACAAGATTAGTGTCTATGCATCTTTTAAGCACAAGTTCAAGATTATTTAAACAAATATCAAATGAATCACCATAAACACCGAAGTCGTCCATAAATACCTCAATGATGTTTTCCACGTAATCGGAAAATATACTAACCATACATCTCTCGAAAAGTGGCGGGCGCATTGCAAAGACCAAATGGCATTCTTCTATATGCGAATGTACCGAAAGGACAAGTGAAAGTAGTCTTCTCTTGATCCTCCTGCAATAACAATTTGATTGTAGCCCGAATAACCATCCAAAAAGCAATAATATGAATGTCCCGCTAACCTCTCTAACATCTCGATCAATGAAAGGCAAAGGAAAGTGATCCTTGCGGGTTGCCGAATTGAGCTTTTCGTAGTCTATGCACACTCGCCATCCCGTTTGAACTCGTTGTAGGAACGAGTTCATCATCTTGATTTCTAACAATGGTGACACCCGATTTCTTAGGTACCACTTGCACTTTCGGACTAACCCATTTGCTATCGTAAATTGGGTAAATCACCCCCACACTTAGTAATTTGAGGATCTCTTTCTTCACGACCTCCATCATTGGGGGTTAAGCCTACGCCCGAGCATCACGCATCGGCTTGATATCATCTTCCATAAGGATTCTATGCATGCACATGGCTGGACTAATGCCTTTGATGTCGCAATTTTCCACCCAATAGCCGTTTTGTGCTCTTTCGTAACCCTAAGGAGGCGTTCTTCCCGTATTGTCGTGAGATTCTTTGCAATAATGACGGAAGCTCTTCCCCATCACCCAAGTAAGCGTACTTTTAAGTGATTAGGTAGAGGTTTCGCTCTAATTTAGGTGCTCGCACAATGAGAAGGTAAAGGAACTTCATCGATTCTGATGTAAAGAGATATATGAAATATTACTCTTCTAACTTCTTGTGATGTCGTTAAAGCACCACATGTCTCAACAAACTCCTTGGAAATATCAACGTCCAAGTTAGGTATGCCATGGATGTCCAAATTAATGCTATTTTGTAGCATGATTCAAGTTCATCTTCGTTGATCAAATCAAACATCCGTTGTGCCAACGAACCAATAACATCAACGTAAAATGCGAATGGATATCACTTGGATAACGCATGGCTTCAAAAATATTGAAGCGTATAACCTCTTTGTCAAACTCCATAGTGAGTGTCCCAAAGATCACAATCAATCTTCGTCTTAGCAGTCTTCATAAATGGTCTCCCAAGAAGTAATGAAGTAGACGAACAATTGTCCCCATCCCGCATATCCACAACAAAGAAATCAACCGGAAAGATTAGTTCATTAACTTGCACTAACACGTCTTCCACGAGTCCCTTAGGATATATGTTAGACTTATTAGCTAATTGAATGATAATCCCTGTCTCCTTTAAAGGTCCAAGATTCAATGAATCATAAACATCTACGACATCACGCTTATGGAAGCTCCCAAATCGAGTAAAGCACATTTCGAACCGTTTTTCACCAATAGTAATCGGCACCGTAAAACCACCAGGATCTTTACACTTTTGCATCTTCTTTAGCAACATAGTCAAGCACTTTCTCCCACCGAGTGATCTCGTTAGCAATCAACCTCTCCTTCCTTGTACACAAATCCTTCGTAACTTTGGCATACCCGGGTACCGTTCGATGGCCTCAATAAATGGAATGTTGATATGCACCTTGCTGAAAATATCCATAATCTCCTTGTCTAGAGCTTGCTTCTTTGACTTGGCAAAACGACTAGGAAAAGGAGGTGGTGTGGTAAAAGTAGGAACTGTGTCCTTAGGTTGGCCAAGCTTGAGGTTGGCTTTTCCTTTGGAACAGTTTCCACCTCTACTTCCTCTTCCAAGTTGTGACTAACCTTTTCTTGTTGTTTTGGCTCTTCGAGTTTGCTTCCCACTTCTCAGAGTTACAGCATTAACGTTTGCTCTTGGATTCACAAAAGGTTGTGATGGCAACTTTGCTGAATTCTCGTGCTTTTAGTTCATTCATGTCTCGTAGCCAACTGTCCAATTTGAGTTTGCAAGTCCTTTATAGCCATATCTTGTTTCGCAGAATGGTATCTTGACGCCGAGCATTGGCATCTTGCTTTTGCATCATCATTTTCATCATTTCCTCTAAACCGGAACTCGAGTCCGTTGTTGAGCCCGAGGTGGAGGTTGTGGTCGGAACCGTGGTTGTTGAAAACCACTCGTCGCCCATAAGGATTAGGAGCTGCACTTGTTGATTTGCATAATCGAAATTTGGGTGATCTTTCCAACCTGGATTATAAGTATTAGAGTAGGGATCATACCTTGGCCTCTCGATTCGGGAATACAAGATTCACCGTTTAGACTCTTCTTCATAAGTAGGAATGATCACCGCCGCCATTCGTTGTACTACCTTCTCTATGTTGTTCATCCGTTGCTCGACCGTGCACTCGCCCATCTCACTAACTCTTCCGACATTAGAGTCGCTTTCGGAATAGAATTGTTGAGCATTGGAAGCCATACTCTCAATCAAACAAGTTGCTGCGAGATTGTCTTCTCAGAAGTGAACCACCGGCAGCTCGCATCAATCAAATTCCTCTGTTTCGAAGTAATCCTTCGTAGAAGTATTGAATGATAAGTATTCAGATATATTATGGTGTGGGCAGCTTGCCAACAACTTCTTATACCTCTCCCAATATTCATATAGAGACTCCCCAGACATCTGTAGAATGCCGCTAATCTCCTTCCGAACGGATGCCGCTTTGGAAGCAGGAAAATATTTCTGGAGAAATAGCTTCTTCATCTGAGTCCATGTTGTAACACTCCTCGGAGGAAGACAATACAACCATTCTTTCGCTAAGTCTATCAATGAGAACGGAAGGCTTGTAGCATAGCCATATCTCCGCTCGCTTTTACATGCCTCGACTTGTCATTGTGTTCTCGAACCGTTGAAGGTGTCGATTTGGATTTTCACATGGATGTCCCTTGAACTTTGGTAGATGATGAAGTAGATTCGACTTTAGCTCCATCGGGTTAGTGATTGCAATGCACGGTGGTTGCGAATCTAAGCATGGAGACGTCAACTCTCTTAAATTCCTCTCCGGGAGGTGGAGGGTCTCTCTCGCTGTCAGTATTAACCATCTCTTTCAGAAGGTTCTCGTTGCAACCGTGGGACGTGCTTGTAGTACTCGTTCCCTTGAAGTTTGAATTCCACACCTCGATATATTCCCAATCGGTGCAGGATTAACACCGAAACAAAATTCTCAAAAAGCTAAATCAAAAACTAAAAATAAGACTAAAAACAAAAAGAAAAAAAAGAAATAACAACTAAAGCTACCGACTTCTCCCTAAGAGCGCGCCAAAATTTGATGCGTGTCGTAGGTGCAATCAAATTAATATCTTATTTCCACTCAATTAAAAATAATATAATGGAAGTAAGGATCGTTCCCACGAAGAGCGTGGAGATTTAGTTGTCAAAAGTGTCACAATGGGGGTTTGTTTTTGATTCAAAGTAAATAACAAAGCAATTGAAAATAATTAAGTTGCAAGCAATAGAGAGAAATATGATCGTGGGAATCCTTCTTCGTTACTAAACCGTCATCAAGTTATTATATTCATCCATTAATACTATTAATCACAAATTATTATCAACCGTGGAATAACAACTAGCTCAGGTGCTATCCCCTAAATCCCTTAAATCACCGGGTACTAAGCTCTCCAATACCAGATTCTATTCTTCGAAACCACCTAGTAGTAGCTCACTCAAGGTGTAATTTGTCCGAATGCTTTATCTTTTGTGAATTATAGATTGATCCTAGTAATTAGACTCTTAGCTCAAGGTCCACTTTCTAGTGTTGTTTATACACACAATCACTACATAGAATCCCTCTCGCAAGGTCTTGTGTTCTCTACTTTTGTATGAATCATTCGACTATTACTTATCTCCTAACTCAATACTAGCATTTGATTGAATCAACAAATTAATTCAGTTGGCCACCTAAACAATCTATCAATCAATCATAAATATTCTAATTAGTATAAACAATCAATAATCATGTGAAGAACTTCAAAATAGATTTATATAATAACTCAAATCATGTCTAGAACTTAGAATTCATCCCCAATCACTAAGAAGTTTAGCTACTCATGGTACTAATAAAACCCATGAGTTTCATATAATAAAATAGAAAAGAAATAGTTACGGTGGTAGAAATAGCTCCAAACCCTAGCTTTTCTTCTCTTGAGTTCTCCTCTCCAATGGCTTGATAAAAAGAAATATATATATAGAAGTTATAGAAACATCTCTTTTATAGGTGTCCCAATTGTAGTTGTGCCCGTGCTCGAATCCCGTGCAAAGCAATTGCCAAAAACTCGCTAAAATACCAAGTTAAGAAACCCGCCGTAAAGAAATCTGCGCAAAAATATGGGCCTGCGCGCAAATATCCAAGTCCAGCCCATTTTAGTTTATTTGGCTTGTCAGCCCGCTGGAGCTGACAGCCTACTCTTTTACCTCCATCAGCTTCACGGACACTCACCTAGCCGTGAGATATTTTTTTCCCTGAGATTTCAGTTTTCTCCCGTAAGATTCATGGACAGAAAACACACCGTGAAAATATTTTTCCCCTGGATTTTTATCGTCGCCCGGTAAGAATCACGGACAGTCCTGTTGCCGTGAGTTTTTAAACTCCCTGACTTTCACATTTCCTCCCAGAATTTCCACGGATACTCTGGTTATCGTGAGAAAACTAATCTTCTGAATTTTCAAGCCTGAACCAACTCCTGCGTATACCAGGCTCTCCGTGAAATGGATTTTCTCCTATCATCACAGACCTTATCAAAAGCCAACTCCAGTAGCGAAACAATATCAACTTATCTTCTCTGTTTCTCCCATTCATTCACGGAAACTATCAACTCTGCCTTTATCCGAGATACTCATTATTAACTTCATTTTCTTTGCCAATCATTGACGGCAGTTATATTTCATTCTTTGTTTCAGATCCTCCTCCATTAACAGCAACACGAACTTTTCCATCATTACGTCTCTGTCAATATCTCTGTATCCATCAGCGCCATCATCATCTGCAAGCCTTGGCTGTTTCTGCCATCTCGACTTCATCACCAATTTCAGTGCATAGTTTGACAACAACTCCGTTGACTACCAAAGACATTTCATCACTGCTTTCACGTAGCCGAGCCCAATGCTTCACGAATTCCATCAACACATCTTCGCTTTTTACGAGTTTCTCCATCCTCGGTCATGAGTTCCTCCAAGTTTCATCTCACCGGAACCCATTGTAACAAAGATTACGGAACTCCACCCTCCTCATAGCAGGGAGCAACTCACAAGAAACTCGTTAACGATGGCAGCAATCCATCTTTTCTCCGAGATCTTCTCGAGTTACAAGAAGAAGAAGTTCACATCTTGAGCTCGGCTTCATCGAGCAGCAAACCAAACTCCATCTTTCGTACTCTCTTCCATGCTCGAGCTCCATATTCATTTCTCCATCGAATCGAGCTCACCATCACCAAGACTCACTCCATCACAAGAAAGAAATGCCAAAGATCAAGGAAACTCGAACCATCTCCATGTTCCGTTCTCTCCATGTTTTTTCCGAGCTACAGCTTAAATGGCAGCAACCAACCATCCTTTGATTACGACAGACTCCCAAAAGACTCGAGCAATAACATTGCCATGTTCTTCCTCGCCATCCACAGACTCATTAATGTTGGTCGCTAACTCGAACTCAACTTCCATGGTTCTGTGAAAGAATAACCCATCATCGAGTATACTGTCATCTCCTGTTCCGTCTATCACCGAAGATCACCATTGCAACTCAACTCAACCTCCATTATTGTCTCACCACTCGAGCCGTTCTTCTCCTTGGTCCGATGACCAATTGCACTCGCTAACATCCATTCTTCAAACTCGAGCATACCCCTCACTTCCAACAACACCAGTAGCCACCACAATTCATCTCTTTGTTCTCGTCATTGCTGCCATCAAGTACCAGCGTCATAACTTCAATGATCATGGCTTCTATTCATCTCGCATACTCCAAGTCGAGTTCACCATCGACTTTCTCACATCTCCAACACTTCCATTAATGGAAGTGACAAGCCTGAACTGGCTGCATTGTTCGTGAAAAGAACCCCGGTTTTTGATCGCCCGTGCATGAAGAAGAAAGGTGGTGCCCCCGATCCGCATGGCTGGTGCCTTTACCAGCTTTTACCCTTTCAACCGCCGCTTTGCAAGACCGACAAGTGCAATTCTTAGTTTACTCTTCTTTTGCTCCTAGCTTCCTCATACGATGTCGGAATGAGTTCATTCTTCCGGCGTTGGCTTCGTCTTTTCGTCCTCTTCACGATGATGTCAAGAACTCTTTGATTTGAATGAGTTACACTTGGTCTTTGGCCCTTCTCCGCTTTCGGCTAACTTCTTTCTTTGCACAATTATGTGCAATTTCACTTCGTTTGGATGATTCACCTAGCAAAACACAAATAAGAGAAAACAAACGTAATATACAATAATTTGCAAGAAAATATAGCAAATACTAGCATGGATTCGACACAAAATATATGCAAAATATGCACTTAACACCTTTGTTGACTAAGAAATTCATATTGATGATTTCACCATCTTTAGGTGGGACAAACACAACATTCTTCACAAATTTCTTTTGAGTACTCTTGATAGAAGGAACAACATTTTTTGAGACAGTAGTTATGTTCTTCCTTATCATTTTTGGATTACCAAAAAAGTATGGCTTCTCATGAGCTTTTTGAAGAAAAATAGCTGCATCTTTGCAGGCAACTCCACAATACTTGACAACATAGCATTCAGTGCAGATACTTGGTGGCTGTCTCTCATAGAAAAACTTGATCCATTTGCTAACTCCAGCATTTGTGATTGCCTTAACACCTCTCCTCATGGGATTGCAAAGATCCACATTAACACACACCTTTACAGGTTCTCCATCAGTTGGAACTGCATCTTTGGGTTCAATTGCTACCACATCTCCCATAATACCGCCAATTCTTGTCACAGCAGAGACATTCATGTGTTCTGGGAGTACCCATTTAAGGTGGATCCAAAAATGTTGAAATCCCCAATGCTTCTCAGTGTAGATCATCTCTGGAATATAGTCATGCACAACTAATAAGTGCCTATTGATGTTCCAAGGCCTTTCATTGATCACCTTATTCAAAAAATCCCATTTGCTGAACTTGAAAATCATAATATTTGGTTCTGCCTCCACTATCTTGACATCTTCCTCAGTTAAAAAAAGGTCATGTAAATTTGATAAACTTTTTCACAGCTTCATAACCCATTTTTCCTTCAATAATAACCTTTTCAATGGCACTAGCCTCCCAATTACTTTATTCCTCCACCACTTCATCACTTTCTGAGCTAAACACCACTACTTGATTTGTGTCTCCCAACTCTAAAGTAGCTTGTTTGAACTTGTTGACAAGATCTCCCATTTGTCTAGAGCTCCCATCCTCCATTTTTGAAAGAAAAAAAATTTGAGAGTTTGTTTGATTTCAATGAAGATATTGAATGATATGGTGAATATATAGAAAAAGATTAGATTTAGGGTTAGCAGGATATATATTTCGAATATTTTCTGCAGAATTGTAGCTCAGATTATGGTAACAGATTGATTGACTGGGTGTAACTGAATGGAAAGAAAATATAGCAAAAATTAACCAATGGAGTATATTCCGGTGATTGATTTTCAGTTTCCATTTGTAACTGAAAAAGCGAGTTTGGGGGGAATTTGAATTTGAATTTTTTCCAAGGCGAACTGTGTTGAAGTTTTGACTCACTTCATTGATCCGATCCAGGACTCTTTGACAATGGAAACCATTGATACTAACATAGACAATTCTTGCTATCAAACGATTAGCGAACTCCCTAGCAAACGCTTTGATCACTTGCACAAACGTTAAGGCAAACGCCATGATGGATAAACAAACCTGCACACACATGATGGAGAGAAACAATAAAGATTAGTTCTTCATTGTTTTGAGAAAAACAAGAAAGAAATACTAAAACTATAATACGAAAAAACATAAATTAAAACTAAATTCAGATGATGAAAGAAGGAAGAAAAGCAGTTCAATGAGGTTTAGAGAATTGATGCATTGTTGTAAAACTTAAGATTTGATGTAAAATTTTGAAAAAAATTTCATTGAGTTGACTCATGAGTGTCGCCCGATTCACAAAGAGGAGGAGCTATGATATGGCTCTCAAAATGTCCCATAAAATAACCTACCACTTCTCCTTTTCTCCTCTCAGCTCTCGTTAATATCGACCTGAAACCACCATAAAAAAACCTAAGAAATGCATCTTTCTCTCCTTTCTCGCGGGAACAAAACACCTAAATCTAAACTTCAATACTTCATCTCCTACTCAATTGTTCCAACCCTACGAGAATCATTCCTACCTTGTTACCAATCGTTTGCTTTAAAAATCCTAAATCGTGTTAACCAACTCTACCCTAAATACGATTTAAATTAAATGAAAATTAAACCAATTGTTTTGAGTTTCCTCCTACTGCTTTCTTCTTATTCTTCAGCAAAACCTGGATAATGATTAGATCATGTTACATACCCTAGATACTAAAATTTCATAGGGTAAGGGATATCTCCTTCTCTCGCAAATCTAGATTCTTCCAAATTGTGTCTGGCAATTTAATATTTTGTTTATTGATTTTGTAATTCAAATTGTATCTAATCTGTGTTAATTTAATTTTTGTCATTTATGGATATGGATTTCCTAATTGCTTGAATTGATGATTATAGATGGCATAAAATGAAAAGGAAAGGGAAAAATAGGAGAGAATAAGGTCGATAGAAGTGGTGGTGGTGGTTATTCTTTAACTTCATCAGAAAAAGATGAACATCCTAGGGATTGGTATAATGAGCTATCTAAAAGGATTATTGATATGGATTTTCGTTTATGTTATTATTAGGCCGACCTGAGTAAGCGAGGGAGGACTCTATATATGGTGACTTTGCGTCAATGTGAAGCGTGACAATTTTTTTCCAATTAGACACAAAAGATTGGATTTGGTTCAACGATGAAAGGACGACACCGTCCCTCTTTAATTTTTTCTCTTCTTTAAATAGAGGTAAATAATTACCATGTCGAGGAGATTTTTGTAAAACAAAAAAAATAAAAACACGGAAATGATGAGGCACTTTTCAAAATCGAGTTAGAGGTCCTGGGGTCGAATCTCAACCACCTCTAAGAATTTCATTTTTTTTCCTTTCTTCTTCTTCCTCCTCCTCCTCTCCATTTCTCTGTAGCTCCTTCACCGCCATCTTTGCTACGCCATTCCTTCACAACCACCTCCGCCGTAACCAGCAGCACCACCTAACCTAATTACCACACCACCACCTCTGCCATCAAAACCCTAACCTAATTACCACACACTGAGTCGTTCGTCCAGATTTACCACGTAGAACACCATCACCGATACAACATTCCCTCTATCATTCCTTCAATTCAAGAAACCAACACCACCACTATCATTGCTTCAGAGAGAAACAACAACTCTGATTTTAATTTTGAACTTATCTAACTCTTCTTCGATAGTATCCATTTCAATTACACACACGAACTACTAATCGAACACACAAACATTAATTTCTAATTCCTAACAAATAGATTGCACAAGAAAAAGAAGTATGGTGACGGTGGTGGTAATATGGGTCGTGTAATATTGTGGAAAATAAAAATTACTAAGAACAAGATATAGCCTGCAGAATCACGGATCCTTTAAAAATAAAATAAAGTGGGGCTTTGATGGGAAAAATCCAATTGCAGATTTGGGTTCTGAAAGAACCTTCTCAATTTCCATTGAATTCATGGCTTTGTAAATGAGAATGTAAAAACTCCGACGAATCAATTAAGGATACGAAACGCAAATTCCTGATAATGGAGAACGAAATTAGGGTGTTATACTACATCGAAATACCAAATACACATAGGTTTTGGAAATGTAAAAGTTAAGCACTAAAAAAAAACGAAGGAAAATAACTCCCCGAGTTATGCAGTAATGTGATGAAGTTAATGGTGGTAGTGTGAGGCTGCAAATGTTGGAAGAAGCTTGGTGTTCATATTTCCCTAGTAAATTAATAAATTACAAACCTATCCTTAGACTTTTATAAAATGGATCGACACGGTCCTTCCTCCCGCCCACGCGTCCGAGAAAAAGAAACGTTTCTAGCCGGGTGAACCGATAATGACACAACACCAAGTTTAGTAACCTACTTTAAATTATATATAGTTCTTTTTATTACGCGTCTGCTACGAAATTTTGGAAGCTCACCTTGACAAAGATACTCACCACAAATTTTTTTTGCGCAAAAAAGGTTATGATTTTGTTAAAAAAAAAGATAGTGATACTCACCACAAATTAGTGGATATCGATTCCGATGCACCATTGGATCACCGGCACTGCTTCTGTCCCATATCATTATGGCAGGGGCAATCTACTAGTCTCTTTACAAAGAAATACGATATCTTTGTGTGAACAATTCTCTGCTTTACAATTATCTTGTCCAACACCGTGCCATTATGGCGGAACTAAACTGTAAGTACCATATTTAGGTTTGCGTTAATTTTTTCGGTCGGCCTTCCCACCGTGGCAGCGGTCATCTAGTTATACATCTGCTGTATCCTCATCTTTGTTATGATTTATGCAATATCAATGATTCTTTTTTAATTCTTATGAAGGTTGGTACAAACATTTCATTCAGACTTCCTCTTGTATCCTCATCTTTGTTAAGATTTTGTTCCATTAAATTGAAATCTGCACTTAGAGAACCATCACTAACACAGAAACATATGGCATCCATAGAGAGAGTGTTGTTGGCATCCTGATAGAGTTATGTAATGTCTGTTACACCGTTTTCCTTAAAGTTGCTAGATGTGAAGTTGATGAAAGTGTCACATCATATTCAGATTAAAGGCTTATCTCCGAAGTAACTTTGTGGGAACTATATGAATGTTCCTGGCTTCTGGGAATGCAGTCTTTACTTTCGTAACTTTCTTAGGCAGCTGTTGCTTTTGTAAAAGGTCTAAATTTTGGATATATATTTTAGAGATTAATTATCAAGAGGATTATATCTTTCCATCTTCTATGATTGATCTGAATTTATTTATTCTCTCAATAAACTCGTATTATGGTAGATCTGGATTTGTGGATGCTCATAAGAATTTGATGGGAAAAGAACGATTTTGCAAAGCAATGTGATGAATACAGGCATGAACTGTTTTATTTTTGAAAATGAGTTTCAAAGTTTACATAACTATTTATAATACTCCTGATGTTTCCAACTTCTCGTATTGCAGGTTTTGGCTAAATCAATGATTCAGATGAGTGAGTTTGATGAATTGGTGGCTGACCCAAAAACCAATGAACTTATGCACTACACGGAGAAACCCAATACTTTCGATTGATGAAGTGATCCAGTCAGGTGTAGTCCCTCGTTTTTTTCAGTTTCTTTAGAGGGAGGATTTTCCACAACTTCAGGTGAATACTTGCTATGGAATTGAGTTGGGTTTTCCCCTTCTTTATATTGGAGTACAATTAATAAGTAAATAATAATTTGTGAAACATTTTGGGTTTTCCTCTTATTTTGTACGCACTAAATTATCAGGATTTCGATTGTTGAACAGTTTGAAGTGGCTTCGGCTTTTACGACCATTACTTCTGGAACCACAGAGAATACCAAAGTGGTCATTGAGCTGGGAGCTATCCCAATCTTTGTGGCACATCTCAGTTCCCCCAGTGATGATGTTTGAGACCAGGTAACTTGATAATACAGACAGAAGGAATGAAGTTTCTTTAATATTATTTCTTATTTGTTTAACTTGGCATGCTTTGTCTAATTTAGAGGATGAAATGAGGTGAAGTTACTTTCCAAGTGTAAGCAAATGGGGCTTAAGACTAACAATTTCTTGTTTCTTATTTTAAATAAAGTCTAAGCTGTGTGGGCACTTCGAAATGTTGTCAGTGATTCACCTAAATGCCGAGATCTTGTTCTTGGTCACGGGGCCTTGATTCCTTTGTTAAATAAGTTACATGAGCATGCCAAACTTTCTATGCTGAGAAATGCCATCTGGGCTTTATCTAATTTTTTTCGGGGCAAGCTACAGCCTTCCTAAGAACAGGTATGAGTCGCCTGTTACAACTACTGTTAGGTAGGTTTAGGGTGTCCTTGGCATCCCTAACAGAAATTAATTTTTCTTTGTTGTTGAATTCCTTGTGCATACAAAGCCTGCATTCCATGCTCTTGGGCATCTTATCAACTGCACTGATGAAGAAGTACTTACAGATGCGTGCAGGGCCCTTTCTTATCTATCTGACGGTACAAATTACAAAATTCAAGTTATTATTGAAGTTGTTGCCTGTTGCCGGCATGTCGAGTTATTGCTGCAAGTATCACTTTATTTTATTACATTTCTTGACTCTGCCAGATGCATATGGCATATAATTTGAAAGAAATTTCTTTTGCAGTCACCCATCTCCTACTGTACCCATTCCTGCCCTCCGCATGGTTGGCAATATTGTTACTGGAGATGATCGTCAGACCCAGGTACCAATGACTTTGTTTATCTTGTATCCTTATGAAATGTGATGAACTATTGTATTTAATAATTTTTTCATTTTTTGTTATTTATTTATTTTGTCCTCTATCTAGTGTAGCATTGAACTTCAAGCACTTCCCTGCTTCATGAACCTGTTGACACCAAACCACAAAAAGAGTATCAAGAAAGAAACTTACTGGACTATCTCAAACATTACTGCTGGAAACAATGACATAACGTATTAGCTAACTTTTCTGAACATATTATAATGCTACAGTGTTCCAGAGCTTCAAGTGTTTTTTTTATGTTTTCGACGTTCTCCACATAACGTATTTTGATTTCTTAGTGTGTTATCCAGGTGGGTGATATAATTGATTATGGTGTCTATATATTTACCCCATATATTTTAAGGCTATATCCTGGATGCTCTGTCAAACCGACGAGATAGAGGTGGATGACCCCAGGTTCTTGTCAAGTGTTGTGGTTGAGGATTCGATCTTGTAGTAGTTTTATAGGCTGCTTATACGACACATACATATGAGCACATGTACTCGTTCATGGCATTATGATGTGTATTATTTTCATGTTCTTGACCACATACAATAATCTGGTTTTACTCATCTGTAATCTTCATTTTCATTGTTACATCTAATCTTCGACATGTATCCAGCTTTCTCTCCCCAGTCTGCAAAAAACTAAGGTTTTTTCTACTTCTCGTCTTTTATTTCTAAACATCTTCATTTTGATGAACACGTTTCTTTTATTTCTTTTTTAGTATTAGTGTATCACTTTGCATATATTAGTATTTTACTTTTATTAAAAGCTTAGCTTACTGATCTGAAGCTATGAAAGACTAATGAGTTATATTGCTTCAACAGTTCATTCTCTATTGATTTTATAAGACTGGATAAAGATATCATGTCACCTCTTGTTGGGAAGAGAGGTAACTTCATACTTATGACAGACTATATTTCTGGAAACACATCCAAACTCCTGGGTAGACCAATCTGCAAGTGAAGGAATGTTATGTTATCCATCTGCTTTTCTCATTTTAATTTTATTTTTTTAACCTCAACTATATCATTTGTTGCAAACTCAGCACTAGACTTGAATCTGTGTTGTTAAGATTTTGTGTGTTGCTTGAATGTAATAAATTATGACATTGTAATTCTTTTTTTGAATGAATACATGATGTTGTTGGAAAGATTGCAGTGTAAAAAATATCTTTTCCTGGTCAATTTGAAACTGGTAACTACAAATTATTATAACTGAAATGACCTTTTGTAACAACATAAAGATAGGAAGTAGTTGAACCAATAGCCACGAGCTGGTATATATTGTAGCAAATTACCACAAACGTGTGCATCCTAGTTCTTAATCAGTCACGACTGTATCCGTGGCAAATGGGTACCAATAGAGACGGAAAAAAACCGTGGCAACCAACGTGGCAAATAGTATTAGCAACTGGACTATTTGTTACGGGACACTAGCCGTGGCAAAATAACTTTTTCCACGGATTTTTGATCAACTGCCACAGTCATCGTGCGTGACTAAAGCTCAGTATTTTCGTAGTGATTCTTACTCAAGCAAATAGAAATCTTCGAGTCTAATTAAATACAAGAGAGATAACTTGGATGGTACCAAAGACCAATATCCAAGTGTCAATCAATGTAAATCAATAACCAAAGGTTGGATATTCTAATTGATTGAACTTAACGCACAACCTGTGATATTTCAATTATATAACAAAATATAATGCGGAATAGAAATAACACATACATTTTAAGTTTTGTTAACGAGGAAACCGCAAATGTAGAAAACCCCGGACCTAGTCCAGATTGAACACACATCGTATTAAGTCGCTACTGGACACTAGCCTACTAGAAACTAACTTTGGTCTGGACTGTAGTTGAACCCCAATCAATCTCACACTGATCCAAGTTACAGTTGCGATCCTTACGTCTCTAATCCCAACAGGATACTACGCACTTGATTCCCTTAGCTGATCTCACCCACAACTAAGAGTTGCTACGACCCAAAGTCGAAGACTTTAATAAACAAATCAGATCACACGTAAAAGTCTACGGTAATAGATAAATCTGTCTCCCACGTAAATACCTACGAGTTTTGTTCCGTCTTTTGATAAATCAAGGTGAACATGAACCAATTGATAACCCGGACTTATATTCCCGAAGAACAGCCTAGTATTATCAATCACCTTACAATAATCTTAATCGACGCGGCGAAAGAAGATATTGTGGAATCACAAACGATGAGACGAAGATGTTTGTGACTACTTTTATATCTTGCTTATCAAAGATATCAATATGATAGAAACAACAAGATCAGATCACACAACTACAAGAAAGTAGTATCGGTCTGGCTTCACAATCCCAATGAAGTGTTCAAGTCGTTAACCTACAGGGTCTCGGTAGAAACCTAAGGTTAAAGGAGAATCGACTCTAGCTTATACAACTAGTATCACACGGGAGTTGTGGGGATTAGGTTTCCCAGTTGCTAGAGTTCTCCTTTATATAGTTTTTCAAATTAGGGTTTGCAATCAATGTTAGCTTAGTAACAAAGCATTCAATATTCACCGTTAGATGAAAACCTGATTAGATTCAAGATAATATCTTTCAACCGTTAGATCGAAACTTAGCTTGTTACACACAAATGAAATGCATGTTTTTAGGTTTGTGTAACCGTACCCAAACATGTACATTTGTTGGTTCAACAGTAGTTAACCAAATGGTTATCCATATGATCACTTTCATATCAACCATATTCTTATTCACCATAACTAATAATCTAGATAGACATGGTATTAAGGAATACAATACGAGGTTTATTGCTTAACCATTAAACTTTGTAGATAAGACATCGCCATAATCATTTGAATGATATTGTGATTATGTATGAGTATGAGGTGAGGATTTCATCCTAGGGACAATGTTCTACATGTGTTCTAAGGAAGTAAGTTCATAAACTTGTTTGTGAACCGAAAAGGAAATTTCCAGGTGTTATTGGTTTTGTTATTCATTGCATATCTTATGAACAACCAATATGTGTGATTGAGTATAACCGCTGATAACTTGTTTGTGTTCTTGGTAGAACTATTCACAAAGGCCTGACTTATGTATTGGTATGACTTTTACTAGTGAAACCGATCTTAAGTAATCACCTGAGATGGTATGATCGGGTTTGTGATTTTATGTCTGACCAAATATGGGAAAGGGGAACCGATCCTAG
Organism: Papaver armeniacum; assembly: GCA_023531295.1. Classification (NCBI taxonomy): domain Eukaryota; kingdom Viridiplantae; phylum Streptophyta; class Magnoliopsida; order Ranunculales; family Papaveraceae; genus Papaver; species Papaver armeniacum. The sequence goes on from JAJJWW010009179.1 coordinate 75,243, forward strand.
TAAGAGGTGCAGTACATCACAAAGGGGAACCGATCCTTGTATGGGGTGCAACAAGGTTTATAGCATAAAGGGGAACCGATCCTATGGACATGTGCAACACATATAAGTTAGATACCATATATATGCGGGGAACCTATCCTAGTACCTAGTCAACTGAATTTTGGAAAGCTAGTGTGACTATGCACATTACTCACATGGAAGGTAGAACCGCAACTTGTTTTGGTAGAACCGTTAAACCCATGATTGTGATTGAATGTTTGTTTGATCAATCGCATAGTTCTTGAAAGTCAGATGAACCAATTCAAAACTTGTTTGGAAGTGTGGCAAATCGGTTTCAAGGTTGTAAGTGTGAGAACTTACAAAGTAAGGATGTCGACATACTTTGAACACGTGCTACGAATGTTTATTTATTTAATTGTTCAAAGTTATTCCTTATAGCTAAGGGAAGAGAATCCCAGGATCGAAACATAAGTAAGTTAAGAATCTTTTAATTAAGGTTATTAATTTCATTTTTTAGGGAAATATAAGAATTAGTAATGTGCATTTACTAATTAGATTTTCCGAGAGATTTCGATCATTATTTTTGGATGAGAGCATTTCAGGAATTATGGAAACCGAATTTGTGCTTTAATGAATATCTTGAGAATATTTTCGGTTTTGGAAATTCCTTGGTGTCCAAACTTCCTTGTCTATAAATACTTGAATTTTGCCTTTCTAGTAAACTAATCCTTCGTAAAAACAGACTTCCTCTTTTGTTGTTGTTACTGGTGTAGCCGCCTATTCAGAGAGGAGAGTAACCTAATTAGGCGAAATCTCTTACGGCCGCTCAGTTTAAAGTCTTCTTTGGGATTGAGAAGCTGTAGCGTGTACCGTTGGTGGGAAACTAGATAATTGCGGTTTATCTTTTGTTTTCGATTGATTTAATTGACTAACGGTGGTTGAAATCTGATTGCACCTAGTTTGTTTATGCTTGAGAATCTTCTCTTCCGATATAAGATTCACTCAAACTAGTTCAAAGTTTCGACAGGGATCTTTAGACTGTTGTTCGTTCTAAAGACGATCTTGTGATAATCCATTGTTGTTGTTCGTTCAGACTCCGTTAAGTCCGTTCTGTGCGTGATTGATCACAAGAGATTCAAGTGATTGTGTGCACGTTTTTATTGAAAATTTAAGAAGATTTGAAGACAAAGAAGATATTGAAGTTCTGACTTGGGTTTATAATATTTGGTGTGCACAATACTTGTTTCGGTAAAAGAGGATCCAATTAATAATCGGTTTATCCTTGTGGCAGATTGGATTGATTAATTGAGTAGATCGGCATCAACACAATTCTTTGGATTAAGAGTGTTGTTGGCTTAATCTTAAACGATTACTTCGGTAATTGAACATAAGATAAATCTAAGGACCCGGCGAAGGAGTTTATGATAAGATAAACGGAAGAGCCTTTGTACGACTCATATCACTTGGTTGAAGAGAGTTGATACCAAACATATTTGTTGTTCCTTTACTGTTTGGAATACGAACCAAAGGAATTGTTCCAAGTACATGACTTATTTATAAGTTGGAGGCGTGGGAATACAGATGGAACTATGTGAACTATAGGTTTAGTTGCTTGGTCTCAACTATACGAAGTTAGGTGTAATTTTGTGTAGCGGCTTAATCCTGAGAGTATTCAATTCTGGACAAGGTCCCGGTGTTTTTCTGCATTTGCGGTTTCCTCGTTTACAAAATCTTGCTGTGTCATTTACTTTATATTTCCGTATTATAATTGTTTATTATAATTAAAGTAAATTACACAAACGTTAATTCCTATTTACTTGATAAGTGAATCCTATTGTGTTTGGTTAAGTACGAACCTTTTTTTATTAAGTAACATACTTCGTTGTTGTATTGTCTCGATCTCGTATCCATAGACGATCACACGAAGTGTGAACCGATTAGTTGTATTGTCTCGACTCAGTCCATAGACAATCACTTTCGGAGAAAGGACTTAAAGGTAGGAAAATTTTTAGCTTGAGGTATATTTGGGTACCCTCGCCTTTTCAATTGGTATCAGAGCAAGCAAACACGAAAAAATATAACAATCTGTGTTTGACGAAATGGACTCGAGTTCTCATGAATCGACTTCAATTAACGTACCACCAAGATTTGACGGAACAAACTATCTATGGTGGAAATCTACTATGAGATCTTTTCTTCAATCACGAGATTTTAATACTTGGATATTATTTGTAGAAGGATACATTTACCCTAGGGTAGAAAATTCGGAAACTGAGCCCAAACGCTTAGTGGATTTTTCAAACGAAGAAAAGGCTCTTGCCAAACAGAATTCAGATGGTTTGAATGCTATTATTCATGATGTAAGTCATGATTTACAACATCATGTTTCAACATGTCAAACTTCGAAAGAAGCTTGGGATAATCTTCAGATCGTATTCGAAGGAAATACATCAGAGAAAGAATCTAGGCTTCAAACTCTTATGTCCGGTTGGGAAAATCTTCGAATGGATGACAATGACACTTTTGAAGAGTTTCATTTTCGACTCTCTAAGATAATCAATGCCTCTTACTCTTTTGGAAAGACTATTTCTGAAAAGGATATTGTATGCAAAATTCTCAGATCGTTGCCATCTAGATACGATTCCAAAAAACATGCAATCATTGAAGCTAATGATCTTTCATCTCTTTCTAGAAGTTCCTTAGTTGGAAAACTGAAGATATTTGATCAAGAGAATCTTCTAAGAAAAAGGACAATCTGGCCTACAGAGCCTTTAAAAGGGTTCCGACTGAATTTTCGTAAAGCTTTAAAGATCATGAAGATCAATCTGATAAAGATGAAGATGAAGATGAAATAAATCATCACTTGTCTTTTATTACTCAACGATTCAAGAAACTGTTGAGACATCGAAAAAGAGAATCTCCTGTGTCAAAAGGAAAACATGTTCCTTCACATAAACGTGAAGACACCTGGGATGATGATGATATCATTCCTCAATGCTACAAGTGTAGAGGATTTGGTCATATATCTCCAGATTGTCCAACCAAGGACACACAGTGGAAAAGAAATGCTTACACTGCCACTCTTGATTATTGTCCTAATGAGATTTATCAAGTTGTTGAGATAGATCATGTTGCAACTATTGCAGAAGTCTATGAAACTATAGACAGAAGAGTTTACCCCTTCGATTTTCGAGGAGATATTTCCATGTAAAGATAAAAGAACTCACCTTGTTAAATCTGACATTGTTGAAATAAAATCATCACTTAATCAACTCAAGCAGAGTTTTCTAAATGATAAAGAAAAATTCAACAAGCGACTAAAGAAAATCGAAGTTACTCAATGCTCCGGAAAAGCGCAAGTGTCTAAACTCATCTTCGATATTCATTTTTGCCAAGATGAGATCAGGAAGCTAAAAGCAGAAAATCAGAAACTGAGAGAAATACTCAATTACCTTGAAAAATCATTACCATGTATGTATGATTCAAGTGACAAGAAGTTGAGGCTAAACAATTCTCAAGGATCTAAATCCAGAAAAAGTAATATTTCAGATGTTTGCTTCTTGTGCAAACAAAGTGGGCACTTTCAAAGGGAATTCCCGAATACTAAACAGAGAGAGAGACTGTATAAAACCAAAAAATAAATATCTAAACTTATATCAAAGGTCTCTTCGAAACAAGAGAATAAGCTCTTCGAGCATCATGATCTCACATCGAGATTAAAAGGTGAATCTAAATGCTCAAACACATTGTTGAAATCTTCAAAGGAAGAAAATTCAACAACCAAATTGTGACAAACCTAACCTAAGTTATCATAAATCCTTACTTGTTACCCTTGATAGTATACGAGTAAATGGATATAGATGTAAATATTTGGATAAAAATATTTCTAAAAATTGATTTTTCGGTTATGAATAATATTCTCAAAGATCTTTGAGAAAAAGTTGTAGAGCTTATAAGAGGTAAGATATCTTACTTCATTTTCATAGTGTTCTGACAGAATGTCTACCTCTAGTTGCAATTCACGCAAGACCGAAAAGGTCTGGACTATATTGTTTCCTAACAAGAAACTTCGTCTCGAGTCTTCTGATGGCGATTCTGATTCATCTCCAGAGCTTCAACATGATGCTCCTAATGAAGAGATCTCTTCTCTCAATGATAATCTTCTCAAGAATCTCTCACTAAAGTTAGATCTAATTTTATGTGAAGTAAGGAACATGGAAAAGGATCTGCGAAAGGAAGTTAAAAAAGTCAATAAAAATGTTGTTAGTCTTGAATCAAGACTTGTGATTATAGAAGATGATTGGAATCCGGTAAAATCTGCTGATCCGGTTTCAATCTTGGAGGAAAACTCTAAAAAGTCGAGTTTAGAGTTTCAAAAATGAGAAGAATAGACATCAATTTTTGATTTCTTTCATTGATTGTATTGGTATATTATGAATAAAACTATTATGAATAAAATTATTTGATTGGTAATTTTTCTTGTGATAGTTTTCGGTTTACATAGCCTGTGCTTGAATGCTTTTATCTTATTGCTATGTATGTTTATGGGATGTTTGATTTCAGTTTTACTACCTTAATATTCGATCTCATATATTGTGAACCCTTGTGGTTTGGGTGACTTTTTGATTTAGCAGGATTAAGTTCTAGCCCATTTTGGTAGGCTTTATCAAAGGATCATGAGGGGTTCTAGTAGAAACAATATGTGAAAAAGTCACAATATGTTGAATCGGTTTTGGTTTAGCATAAAAGCATGTGTGTTTCGACGGTTTTCAACTTTTTCTTGCAATTGTTAAAACCGATTTTCAACCTTTCTCTGGTAAAGGTTGGTTGTTGTTATTCTTTGGTTTTTGCATAAGGATGACAACATGATGATATTTCGATATCAATTCTCCCTGGAAGAAGATGCAAACATATTGGAGAAGTAGATGCGAAATTTGAGGTAACAATATTGTTAGTTAATTATTTTCCTGTTTAAGAAAAGCCCGAGTTTATATTATATATATTTATTTCTTTTTCTTAACAAAATTTCGGTTCAATTGATGTTTATTCCATGATGTGTGTGATTAAATTGGTTCCGGTTAAGAAAAATATTGTTATCTTGCTTTATTGTGTGGTATCAATTGTTTAGGCTTACAAAATTTCGGTGCAATTGCGGTGCTTTTAATGTCTATGTTGTTTCAATTGCTTCCGGTTGAGGTGAATAATTATGCAAGTTGATTTATGTTGGTTTGTATGAATTATTTATGGATTAACGAAATATAAGGTGTACGAGATGAGTTGTTTAGTCCAACTCGATTCCGGATAAGAGAAACTAAGTTAATTCTGATCTTAGTTAGACTTATCAAAGTGAGGTTTTAGTTATTCAAGTCTAATCGAATGCCGTAACAAGAAATGCTAGTTAACTAACCTAGTACTTGTCTTGTTTAAAATTGAAAGGTCTAAGTTTATGGATAATTAGAACCTGATGAGAAAAATAGAGTTATCTTTATTTTGGTCTTATCGAATTAAGCGGTTGTTTTTGAACAATCGGTTTAGCAAAGTGACTAAGGTGCTTAGTTGATTTTTGGTTTGCTAAACTAAATTGGAAAAATTGTTTTAGGACAATTGTTTCCTTGGTAACATATCAAAATAAAACTACGTGTAGTTTCGGTTTTGATATTGGTTATCAGAACATGATGTGTGGAACCCTCATGCCTAACTCTACTAGTTGCAAGTCTATTGAGATTTGTAAGATTCTTTTCGTGTTGTCCTTTATTATTTCGTTTCTTTGTCATTTTTGTTACAAAAAGGGGGAGAAATATATGGAGTAAACAAGTGATACTGGCATTGATTTTATATTAATTGGTATCGCTAAGGAAAAGAACATTGGTGCTTAAACGTTTTATCTAAACGAAAGAGTGAAAGCACAGACTAAGGGGGAGTAACATGATCATATAAATTGGTACAACAAAGACGTGCGGATTGAATATCTACCTATCTTCCTTAGGGGGAGTATTTTCTTTGTTATTATAATGTCAACAACGGCATTTTCAAGGATTGAATGTAAGCAGTTTACTGTGCTGTTGAATTCGGGAATCAAGCATATGCGTAATGAATTCTTGTAATTTGTTTATCCATATGATGTAAGAGTTTTGTCACTAAAATTGACAAAGGGGGAGATTGTTAGAGCATGGCTCGGTTGAACCCACCAAGCGTTGGTATGTCAAGTTTGGTTGTCATATTTTAATGAATCAAAACTCATGTTAAGAGTCGCTTGATTATGTACAAGATTCAACTTCATATAGGTTAGCTTGAAAGTATTAGGATATGAGACATTACAAGTATTGCGAAGTCTTGAAGATGTGAAGAAGCAAGGAGCTACAAAGACAACAAATATCCTTCCACTTGAGGTTAGTGATATTTGACTTGAACTGTTTCATTCCCTAACGTATCTTTCAAGTCGTGCATATTGAAAACAAAAACTGCGAAGCATATTTGAACTCTAGATAGACATAGTATTAAGTAATACAATACGAGGTTTATTGCTTAACCATTAAACTTTGTAGATAAGTGTTTGTGGGTGAAAACTGTTTCTGCTGGTTTTGGTAATTTTGGGTGTGTGGATGAGAAACAAGCCTAAACCCTAAACAATGCATTGCACGGGAGTACTTTTGATTCGAGAGATCAATCTGTACAATCCTAGCCTAAACCAATAAATGGCCGTTCCAGGTTTGCTTCGGTCACAAAGTGAAGGAGAAGGGTTGGTCTTAGGGAGGGAAGCGAAGAAGATGTTGAGACCAGAATGGTTAATTATGAAGGTGTGGCTGTTTTATGACTTGTATCAGAAATTGGAACTGGCTTGCCAAATGAAAAGCTATCAGTTCTTTGATGATTTCTGGATACTGTGTTGTTCTCTGACCAAAACTTGTTGTTTGGTGGAAATAGTTGAAACCTATTTATACAAGTCATAATTAAACGTACCCTGGTCTCGTAGGAAGTGGGAACGATTGAGTGATGGAAGAGTGGAGTAACGTGTAACCGTCAGAAACCGTACTTCACGTTGAAGGAAGTGGATCCGTTTACACCCATTATTTCTTGCCGCCACTAACTGTCCCACTTCTTGACACTTTCTTATAACGGGCGTATTGCACGCCGCACGCTGTAAACCGCAAAACCAATACCCTGATGAGTATCCCCAGTTTGTGACATGTTTGATGTCTCGAGTGTTTTCCTAGAAAATGTGTAGCAGCTTGCTACGTATGGCAAAGTCAAATTCAAGAGACTTTCCGCAAGAAAATAACATGTGATGCTATTAGGCTCGTCTTGGCTGGTCGCCTAAAATTTGCCACGGGCCCGTCAGTTCGGTGGCGAACTTGGACGGCTGAGATTGCATCTCATGAGGAAGGGTACCCATTGATTATGGCCACATCCTGTTGGTGCCTGATAATGGCACAATGACGCCATTGGCACACGCCAATGATGTAGCGGCGCTTTTAACGCACATCGGTAGCACTGCGACATGGCTGGCATAGTTTCGTGCATGCTAGTAGCATGGATGGCATAGCTTATGCATGCCAGTGGAACGATGGTGCAAGTAGCGCCTAGCGTAGCCATGGCCGCTAGATTTTGGCACATTAGTGTTAAGACTCAAATATGGTGTGGTAACATCAGTTCCAGATCGCCATATCAATCCCAATGTTCGTGGAATATTATTTGGCTTGATTGGCATATCAATTTTGCCTAAATTAGGGTTTGGCATGCCGAAACCCTAATTAGCGCATATGGCATGCGGCATGTGGCCGTGGCACCGCGGTATTTCATGTAAATGGTGTCAGAGCCATGCCAAAAGAACCATAGCCAGGCCGTTATGTGAAAATGGCCACATGAGTCAATATTTCCACGAGTAGCATGTTGTGACGCTTTTATTAGGGTTTCCACGGCTCGTGGCATGTTGTGGGCCCGAAGTGGCATAGTCTGTGCCATGACTAGAAATTAGGGCTTCATCCACCGCCACTAGAGCATGGTCGTGCTTCTGGTTAGGATAGCCAAATTGAAGTCTGTTGTGGCTTTGGCTATGAACAGAAAGTGGGTTGGCACGTAGGTGCATTATTTATGGCGCGTTGGCACGTTTGGTGTGCTATTGCGGCAAGGTGGCACATTTGGCATGTGCGTTTGGCATGCACGTTTGGCATGTTTTGGCATGCCACTTTGGCATGTGCGCTCGGCATGCTCGTTTGGCATGTTGATGCGGTTTTGGGAAGCCAATTTGGCATGGAAACCACTTGACACAATTTCCTCCTCTATTAATGTTGTGGCAGGTTTAGAGCAACCTGATTGGTTAATAAAAGTAGGGGGGCAAGCATGGGTGTGGCTACCCTTTTGGTGCGTGTGGAAGGCTTAATGCGACCTGATTGGTCGACAAGGAATTAGGGCCGTTTGGGTAGCATGGGGCGTGTTCAAGTGGCACCGGATAGCCTATGGCATGGCCACGTTTCTCTCGTTGTTGCTCCTACTCCGCGGCTCTGTTTATTCTTTGCTTTCGATCGAGTATTCGTGCAAGGGTATTAACCTTGGTACTTGGAGGTCTATGCTACTCGCTGCGAGTGAAAACAAATTCGTCATGCCATACCAATATTAAGGGTTACGCCTGGGAACATAAGCACAAGAAAAGTACTCGGCAGGCTCGACATCTCGTGAGTAATGCAACTAGGAGCTTATACACTCATTAGGCTCTATACTAGTGGAAAATTCATCTAAGAGCTTGAGTTTCAATATAGTATGAAGAGAGACATAGGCACTCATCGATTTTGATATATTCTCCAAATTCCTGCGGAATATAGACATATCAATGTCTACTACATCCGATGCTTAGGGTCGTAGATAGACTTTTACGAATTTAGCCCCGAACTAAAAACCACCATCAACATTAAGTCCCATTCTTAGCTCGTAACAGTGGCATTGTTGCGGGGTAAGCATAAGTTGGTGACAGACGAGGATAAAATCAAAAGGGCAAGTCATGAAGAGATCGCCAGGAAGAATTTGGCTAACCTTTTGCCGGAGGCATGAAGAATCTGTGATCCTTGCATTGGCGGCTTTGCATAATTCTAGCTTGGCCATAGAGTGTTAGTGTTGGAGTTGGCACTGGAACTTTGGCTACTGATCGACAGAGATGGCGCTGTAACTTGGTCCGCGGCACAATAGATATCGCTGGCTATCTAGGTCACGGAACACGTGGAGATGACGCTTGGCTTGGATTGGCAAAAACTGGCTTCAGTCTATAAAATGGTGGAAATTGGCTTCAGTCTGCGGAATGGTGAAAACTAGTTTTAGTCCGCGGGATGGTGGAAATTGGCTTCAGTCCGCGGAATGGTGGAAACTGGCTTCAGTCCGCTGAATGGTGAAAATTGGCTTCAGTCTATGGAATGATGGAAATTGGCTTCAGTCCGCAGAATGGTGGAAATTGGATTCAGTTCGCGGAATGGTGGAAACTGGCTTCAGTCCGCGGAATGGTGGAAATTGGCTTCAGTCCGCGGAATGGTGGAAACTTGCTTCAGTCCGCGGAATGGTGGAAATTGGCTTCAGTCCATGGAATGGTGGAAACTGGCTTCAGTCCGCGGAATGGTGGAAATTGGCTTCAGTCCATAGAATGGTGGAAATTGCACTTGGCTGATTAGGAGTGAGCGGAGATGGCGCTACTTCGAACTGTGAAAATGGCGCTGCTCTGGCTGTGGAGCGGGCGGATATGGCGCCGGCTAGGAGTGGTAAATATGGCGCTGCTTGCTTGTTGGCGAAAGGAGTGTCGTTGTCGGTGATGATGTGTTTAGGCACGCTGAACCGACAAATGATCTATTCCTTAATGAACGCTGCAATTATGGCTCCAGTAGTCCCTCGTAGAGGGATGGCTTCGACCCATTTGGTGAAATACTCCGTTGCATTTATTATATCATGCTGCTTTGACGATGTCGGGTTGATCTTCCCAATGATGTAGAGTCCCCAGCTATAAAACGGCCATGGACTACTTACCGAGTGCAGAGGTGTAGAAGGTGCATGGATAAGGTTTCCATGGATTTGACATTCGTGGCATCTCTGAACAAAAGCAGCCGCATCGTCCTCCATGGTCGGCCAGTAGTATTTCTCATGTATCTGGAGAAATAATTTCTTTTTTCCTTGGTGTTCGACTTCATGCATTTCTTTCAGCATAATTGGAATTTCCGCCCCACCTAGACACCATAACAAATCTCCTCCAAAGCTTTTACGATACAAGATTCCTTCATGGAATATGAATCTCTTGGATTTTTGCTTCATCTTGGTTGCGCCTTTCTTGCTGGTAGGGAGTACGCCATCGCGAAGATAACTGATGCACGGTTCTTTCCAGTCCCCAGTGTGGCTAACATTGAAAACTTTCAATTGATGCGGCGGCGTTTGGCAATTGGAGCAAGATCTTTGGAGCAATCGAGATTGAGCCTCCATTTCTGGCCAATAGTAGCCAAGGCGTTGCAGACGGCGGTAAGTGTTACCACTAACTTTTGCCCGCAAATTTCGTCATGAATATGGTTAATCTGTTGTTGTGCCTCTTCTTCTCCGATGCATCTTGACAGGGAGCCATCTGGGTTTCGGCGGTACAACATCCCGTGAAGCATGAAGAAGTTTTGTAAGGTTTTGAGACTGACCTTTCCTTGGGAAAGCGAGCTGTTAAGTTCTTGGATAATCGGTGTTCTCCAGTCACTGGCTTCAGTGTCCTTAGATTGCGAAAGCCATGTTGATGCCACAGTCCGTATTTTTACCGTCAGGGTTTCTTCCAAACCTTCGAACTGCGCCTTCGATGCTAAAGTGGCTAGGAAATCACCATGTTTGTTGTTGTTGTGGCCAACATATGTTATGGTCGCATCAGCGAAGTAATTTAGTAGTTTTTGCATCTCGGATCTATATGGGGCCATCGTCACCTCCTTCAGTGTGTATACTCCATTTATCTGGTTAACCAATAATTTAGAATCACCTCTTATTTCCAGACGTGTGGCTCCAGCTTCCTTGGCTAATGACAACCATATGAGAAAGGCTTCATATTCTGCTGAATTGTTGGTGCAATGAAATTCTAGCTTGAAGGAATGTGAGAAAACTTCACCGGTTGGGGATACTAGAACCACGCCTGAACCTCCGGTATTATTGCTAGGGGTGGCGGAGCCATCGAAAAATAGTAACCACGTTTCCTCTTTGACAAAGGAGATTTCTGGAAACTCTCCAGGAAGGTCTTCATGCAGTGTTGTGGTACCCTCTCCTGGGAAAGCTGCTAGTAAATCCGCGACCGCTTGTCCTTTGATAGCTCTTGGGGAAGCACACATTATATCGAGATCTGACATTTGGAGGATCCATTTGGATGGCCTCTCTATCAAGTCCGGTTTTAAAAGCAAGAACTTCACAGGATCGAACTTAGATATCAGCACCACTTTGTTTGAGAGCAGATAATGCCTAAACTTCTGAATGGAGTGAATCAGAGCTAGGAAGGATTTTTCTGCCTGAGGATAACTGAGTTCACCATCCCTCTAAGTCTGACTGAAGTAGTATATAGGGTGCTCAATTCCTTCATCGTCTTCTTGGGCGAGAAGAGCTCCAACAGCAGTATCAGTAAAAGCAGTGTAGAGACACAACGGTCTTCCTTGTACATGGGATTTCATGATGTCTGGGGATGACAAAGATTCGTTGAATCTTCCGAAACGTCACTTGTTGTAGCGCTGTCCAAACAAAACTTGCTCCCTTCTTCAGCAAGGGGGTGAATGAAGCAACAAGCTGAGCTAAACCCGGTATAAAACGCCGAATGTAGTTTACCTTACCCATGAAGCTCTGGAGTTCTTTCACAGTTTGTGGAGGCGGAATCGTGAGGATGGCTTGGGTTTTGGCTGGGTCGACTTTGATTCCTTCGGCGATTACCTGGAAACCTAGAAATTTGCCCGAGGAGACGCCAAAAGCACACTTCAAGGGATTCATCTTCAGTTTGTATTCGCGACACCTTTCAAACACCTGTCGTAGAACTTCTGTATGGGCCGCCCGAGTTTTTGATTTAACCACTATGTCATCCACGTAATCTTCAACTTGCTTGTGCATCATATCATGGAAAATTGCGGTCATGGCGCGTTGGTAGGTGGCGCCAGCATTTTTCAAACCGAAAGGCATCACGGTATAGTAAAAATTTCCGAGAGGAGTTTGAAAAGTTGTCTTACTTGCGTCATACTCATACATCTTTATTTGATTGTAGTCGCTGTACCCGTCCATGAAAGAGAACATACCGTGTTCACTAGTGGCGTCTACCAAAGATATCAATGTTAGGAAGAGGAAAATCGTCCTTGGGGCGTATTTGTTTAGATCCCTAAAATCAACACATCACCCGATTTGGCCGCTCTTCTTCTTTACCGGAACCACATTGGCCCACAAGGTGGGATGGTGAATGGTTTTGATGAAACCAGTGGCTAGAAATTTTTGAATCTCAGTCTTGATCTGTTCCTCCACATCGTGTCAGAACTGTCTTGGAGATTGTTTGACCGGTTTGGATCCGGGTATTATATGTAGATGATGAGTGACCAGTTTCTAATCCAAACCAGGCATTTCCTCGTATGTCCACGCGAATACATCTTGATATTCCTTAAGAAGGTCCACAAGTTTTGCACGTTCGTCGGTACATAAAGTCGAGCTGATGGGGACAGGCCGTGGAGATTCTGCGCTTCCGATGTTGACAACTTCGAGTTCATCTGTGGTGGAGTTGGTTCCGTCCTACAGTTGGCATGGTGCATCCGGCACCTCCTCTTGTGGCTCGCTGCTATGATTGCATTCCATTGGGCAGAGAGACTGGGTGGTAGTCTCCCCTGCTAATTGCTAACAACGGCGCCGATATACGATTTTTCCTTTTTCGTCACGACTTGCAATAAAAGCCCGCTCCCGCCTGGTATGAGAATGAGCCATATTTCCGTTTGATGAGGGGAAATTAGCGTGCTTTTCCTTTGGAGGGATGGAGCGAGATTGGATCCCTTTGTGCAGCGATGCGAGCCCGTCCTCTTCTTCGATTGACGTCCATGCCGGGGGTGGAGTGCAGTGAACCTTGCCTGACGAGTCCCGCGAATTTTCCTTCGGTTCGAACATCTCCATACCAAAAATTGGTGCATAAGGAGATAATGACGCGGGAATGCGAACAACTTCTTCAATCAACATGGTCTTTAGGCGCTGGTGATATGTTGAAGGAATGATCTTGTTATTGTGGAGCCACGGTCTTCCTAGTATCATGCAATAGTCCGTCTCCTTCTCGATTACCTCGAACTTTACCTTTGACTGGATTGGTCCCATTGACAGATTCAGGTTGATGTATCCATACGTGCTGGTTTGGTTGCCTTCGAAATCTGTCATCATGGTAGGCTGCCGTATAACTTTGCTTGGCCGCACCTTGGCTGTCTTGAGCGTTCTGAGAGTAATAATATTGGAGGATGCTCCCGTGTCGACGAGGGCCCTTTTGAACTCCGAATCCTTGATGCGAGCAGTGACGTGTAGGGCCCGATTATGTCCTTCTTCTGCCATCATGTCGTCTTTAGTAAATGTAACATTGTTGATGAACATCTCTTATATTCTTGAAGTCTACGAGCGTAAAGGAACCAAACATGCGTATAGGGATATTTGATCGATCGCAGTAAATGTCTCCGCTCGCTGGTCCTTTGAAAGGTGCAGAAGTGCACATAAACTTTCCACCAACGCGGCTGCTTCCTGGTCTACCAGTTTCTAATTGGTAGTGAAACCGTTGACCCGAGAACGATCATTCGGACGTCAATCCCCAGTGTTGGGATTTATGGGCGGTTGAACCACTCAAATCTGATGTCAATCTGACAAGAAAGTTGAGTATGTTGTTTATCGTCTCCTTCATTAGGTCTATGTTCCTTGTGTGGATTTCCTGAACCCATGCCAATTCGGCCAACCTTGGAATTTCTTCATTGGCTGCACCATTAGGTGCCGTGTTGGGAAAAGAGACATCACCATTCTCCAGAGTCTGAGTGGAATTTGTGATCGTGGACTCAGTTCTAAGACCGACCATCTTCTGGAAATTGGAGTTGCAACCGAGAGATTTAATCTCCCACTGTGGTCGCCAATTGTTTGTGGGTGAAAACTGTTTCTGCTGGTTTTGGTAATTTTGGGTGTGTGGATGAGAAACAAGCATAAACCCTAAACAATGCACTGCACGTGAGTACTTTTGATTCGAGAGATCGGTCTATACAACTCGTCCTAAACTAAGAAATGGTCGTTTCTGTGCTTGCTTTTGGTCACAAAGTGAAGGAGAAGGGTTGGTCTTAGGGAGGGAAGAGAAGAAGGTGTTGAGACCGAATGGTTAATTCTCAAGGTGTGGCTATTTTATGACTTGTATCGAAAGTGGAACCGGCTTGACGAATGAAAAGCTATCACTTCTTTGGTGATTTCTCGGATAGTATGTTGTTCTCTGACCAAAACTTGTTGTTTGGCGGAAATAGGTGAAACCTATTTATACAAGTCATAATTAAACGTACCCTGGTCTCGTAGGAAGTGGGAACGATTGAGTGATGGAAGAGTGGAGTAACGTGTAACCGTCAGAAACCATACTTCACGATGAAGGAAGTGGATCCGTTTACACCCATTATTTCTTGCCGCCACTAACTGTCCCACTTCCTGACACTTTCTTATAACGGGCGTATTGCACGTCGCATGCTGTAAACCGCCAAACCAATACCCTAATGAGTATCCCCCAGTTTGTGACATGTTTGATGTCTCGAGTATTTTCGTAGAAAACGTGTAGTAGCTTGCTACGTATGGCAAAGTCAAATTCAAGAGACTTGCCGCAAGAAAATAACATGTGATGCTATTAGGCTCGTCTTGGCTGGTCGCCTAAAACTTGCCACGAGCCCGTCATTTCGGTGGCGAACTTGGACGGCTGAGATTGCATTTCATGAGGAAGGGTAGCCAATGATTTTGGCCACATCCTGTTGGTGCCTGATAATGGCACAGTGGCGCCATAGGCAGACGCCAATGATGTAGTAGCGCTTTTAACGCACACCGATAGCACTGCGACATGGCTGGCATAGTTTCGTGCATGCCAGTGGCATGGCTGCAATATCTTGTGTATGCCAGTGTCACGATGGTGCAAGTAGCGCCTGGCGTAGCCATGGCCGCTAGATTTTGGCACATTAGTGTTAAGACTCAAATGTGGTGTGATAACATCAGTTCCAGTCGCTATATCAATCCCAATGTTCTGTGGAATTTTATTTGGCTTGATTGGCGTAGCAATTTTGTCTAAACTAGGTTTTGGCATGCCGAAACCCTAATTAGCGCACATGGCATGCGACATGTGGCCGTGGCACCGCGGTGCTTCATGTAAACGGTGCCAGAGCCATGCTAAAAGAACCATAGCCAGGCCGTTATGTGAAAATGGCCACAAGAGTCAATATTTCCACGAGTGGCATGTTCTGACGCTTTTATTAGGGTTTCCAAGGCTCGTGGAATGTTTTGGGCCCGAAGTGGCATAGTTTGTGCCACGACTAGAAATTAGGGCTTCATCCACCGCCACTAGAGCATGGTCGTGCTTCTGGTTAGGATAGCAAATTGAAGTCTGCTGTGGCGTTGGCTACGAACAGAAAGTGGGTTGGCACGTAGGTGCATTATTTATGGCGCGTTGGCACGTTTGGCGTGTTATTGCGGCAAGGTGGCACATTTGGCATGTTTTGGAATGCCGCTTTGGCATGTGCGCTCGGCATGCTCGTTTGGCTTGTTGGCGCGGTTTTGGGAAGCCAATTTGGCATGGCAACCACTTAACGCAATTTCCTCTTCTTTTAATGTTGTGGCAGGTTTAGAGCAACCTGGTTGGTTAATAAAAGTAGGGGGCCGGCCAAGCATGGGCGTGGATACCCTTTTGGTGCGCGTGGCAGGCTTAATGCGACCTGATTGGTCGACAAGGAATTAAGGCCGGTTGGGTAGCATGGGGCGTGGCCAAGTGGCGCCGGCTAGCCTATGGCATGGCCACGCTTCCCTCGTTGTTGCTCCTACTCCGCGGCTCTGTTTGTTCTTTGCTTTTTGACTGAGTATTCTGTGCAAGGGTCTTAACTTTGGTACTTGGAGGTCCGTGCTACTCTGCTGCGAGTGAACACAAATCCGTCATTCCATACCAATATTAAGGGTTCTGCCGGGGAACATAAGCACACGAAAAGTACTCAAGAGCTCAAGATTCATGTGAGTAATGCGGCTAGGAGCTTATACACTCATTAGGATCTATACTAGTGGACAATTCATCTAGGAGCTTGAGTTTCAATATAGTATGAAGAGAGACATAGGAACTCATCAGATTTTTATATATTCTCCAAATTCCTCATGAATATAGACATATCAATGTCTACTACATACGATGCCGGGTCGTAGATAGACTTTTACGAATTTAGCCCTGAACTAAAAACCACCATCAACAATAAGACATCGCCATAATCATTTGAATGCTATTATGATTATGTATGGGTATGAGGTGAGGATTTCATCCTAGGGAACAATGTTCTACATGTTTTCTAAGGAAGTAAGTTCATAAACTTGTTTGTGAACCGAAAAGGAAATTGCCAGGTGTTATTGGTTTTTTTGATTCATTGCATATCTTATGAACAACCAATATGTGTGATTGAGTATAACCGCTCACAATTTTTTTGTGTTCTTGGTAGAACTATTCACAAAGGCCTGACTTATGTATTGGTATGACTTTTACTAGTGAAACCGATCTTAAGTAATCACCTGAGATGATATGATCGGGTTTGTGATTTTATGTCTGAAAAAATATGGGAAAGGGGAACCGATCCTAGTAAGAGGTGCATTACATCACAAAGGGGAACCGATCCTTGTATGGGGTGCAGCAAGGTTTATAGAAGAAAGGGGAACCGATCCTATGGACATCTGCAACACGTTTTTAGGAAAAGGGGAACCGATCCTATGGACATGTGCAACACATATAAGTTAGATACCATATATATGTGGGGAACCGATCCTATGCACAATACTCACATGGAAGGTAGAACCGAAACTTGTTTTGGTATAGAACCGTTAAACCCATGATTGTGATTGAATGTTTATTTGATCAATCGCATAGTTCTTGAAAGTCAGATGAACCAATTCTAAACTTGTTTGGAAGTGTGGCAAATCGGTTTCAAGGTTGTAAGTGTGAGAACTTACAAAGTAAGGATGTCGACATACTTTGAACACGTGCTATGAATATTTATTTCTTTAATTGTTCATAGTTATTCCTTAATAGCTAAGAGAAGAGAATCCCAGGATCGAAACATAAGTAAGTTAAGAATCTTTTAATTAAGGTTATTAATTTCATTTTGTAGGGAAATATAAGAATTAGTAATGTGCATTTACTAATTATATTTTCCGAGAGATTTCGATCATTATTTTTTGGATGAGAGCATTTCCGGGAATTATGGAAACCGAATTTGTGCTTTAATGAATATCTTGAGAATATTTTCGGTTTTGGAAATTCTTTAGTGTCCAAACTTCCTTGTCTATAAATACATGAAGTTTGCCTTTCTAGCAAACTAATCCTTCGGAATGTTGAGACTTCCTCTTTGTTGTTGTTCTTTGGTGTAGCCGCCTATTCGGAGAGGAGAGTAACCTAATTAAGCGAAATATCTTATGGCCGCTCAGTTTAAAGTCTTCTTTGGGATTGAGAAGCTCTAGCGTGTACCGTTGGTGGGAAACTAGATAATTGCGGTTTATCTTTTGTTTTCGATTGATTTGATTGACTAACGGTGGTTGAAATCTGATTGCACCTAGTTTGTTTATGCTTGAGAATCTTCTCTTCTGATATAAGATTCACTCAAACTAGTTCAGAGTTTCGACAGGGATCTTTAGATTGTTTTTAGTTCTAAAGACGATCTTATGATAATCCATTGTTAATGAGACTCCGTTTTGTGCGTGATTGATCACAAGATATTCAAGTGATTGTGTGCAGGTTTTTATTGAAGATTTAAGAAGATTTGAAGACAAGAAGATATTGAAGATCTGACTTGGCTTTATAATCTTTGGTGTGCACAATTGTGGATGGGGAAAAATGGTTCGCTGGTTTTTTAGGAAAGTGAAGAGTCGAGCGTGCTGTCGAGACTCCTCAACCGAACAAACTGCTGAACCTCACACAGATGCACTGCAAAGTGAGTGCTTAGATTTGAGA
This sequence comes from Papaver armeniacum, assembly GCA_023531295.1. Lineage (NCBI taxonomy): Eukaryota > Viridiplantae > Streptophyta > Magnoliopsida > Ranunculales > Papaveraceae > Papaver > Papaver armeniacum. The sequence continues at coordinate 93,421 of JAJJWW010009179.1, forward strand.
TATCAATTTGTAGGACTCCGGCCTAAACCAAGACAATGGCCGTTCCAGAGTCAATTCGGTCACAAAGAGGGAGATAGGTTGATCTGTAGGAGGGAAGCTGAGAATTGTGTGGGATCAATAATGATCAAGGGTTGTGGATGTGTTGAAGGTTTCCGCAAATTCAAGAACTGCTGAAGTTGAGTTCTGTGAATAAGCTCTGAGCGATTGATGGAATTTCTGAGAGTGATTGCTAGAATAATTGTTGTTTTTCAATCGTGGATCCAGAGACTTATTTATATTGTCAGAATAGCGAACACATTGATCCCAGTAAGTGTGACGGTTTCACGAATGAAGAGTGGGAAAGTGGAAGATCGTGGTGAAACCAATTCCAGGTCGTGCGGAGACTTGGTTAACCGTCCACCCACTACTTTGCTAACTCCTTCAACTGTTGCACGACTTACTCAATTTCTCATCGTGGATGAATCCACGTGCCGTAGGCCGCTAGACCAAAACCCTAAGTGATATTCCCAATGTGACGTGATTGAAGTCTCACGAATCGTGGAGTCTGCATATGAAAGACGTGTATTTTATTAGTTTTTGACAGTGAATCTAAGTTTTGTTGAATTGCGCATGATTAGCGATTGCTCAACGATTCATGGATTTGAACGTGTTCGTTGTTATATTGATATTGCTCGTGTGCAATTTTTCTAAATTCGAGCATCCGAGCAAGTATTGCTTGATTCAACGAAGAGTATTGATAGTTGGGCAATTGAGCAAGTATTGCTTAATTCGACAAATTAATAAATATTGATGATTGGATCAATATTCGAGCAATTGAGCAAGTATTGCTCAATTCGACGAATTACTGAATATTGATAGTTGGATCAATATTCGAGCAAGTGAGCAAGTATTGCTCAATTCGACAGATTATTGATGAAAACTGAATATTGATAGTTGGATCAATATTCGAGCAAGTGAGAAAGTATTGTTCAATTCGACGAATTATTGATGAATTACTGAATATTGATAGTTGGATCAATATTCGAGCAACTTAGCAAATATGTGGATTACTGAATATTGACAGCTGGATCAATATTCAAGCAATTGAGCAAGTATTTCTCAATTCGAAGAATTACTGATAAATTACTGATCATCGAGCAATTGAGCAAGTATTGCTCAATTCGACAAATTATTTATTTATTGGTGACGTGACCCAATAAAATATTAAAATATTGGTAGATTACCGAACATTATATAATTAATCCGTGTGTTGCTTACTGGATTAATGTACATTTATTTAGTGTTTGAACTTGCTCAGAACAGTGATTTGTTGAGCGTTTGTTTGAAAACCCTAATTTTGAGCAATTGCTCATTGTTTGACGAATTGCTAAAAATAGGTCATGAGCTAAGGATGGACCGACCACATGGGACTATGGACGTCCATGTGATGCCAAATTTCTCGAGTGAGCGTTACACTAGGGTCCTGAGTTGACCAGTTGGTGAAAGAATGACGATTAAATGCCGGTTTCATCATTTATTGAAATAGTGCTGGATTGAGCATTATGTGATAAAACCTAATTATGGAAAAGTGAGGGACCGACTGTGGTGGCGTCGAGACCGGCCCTTGGTGGTCGTGGGACCGCTGATAGGCGTTTGCACAAACTCTGAGTTAGTTGTGAAGAGTTTGGACCCAATATGAGCGATTGCGCAAATTAGGTCAAAAGTGTGAAAACGTGTGGGACCGGCTTTGTGCAATCCCTAGGGATGACCTTGGTCGGTCAACAAAGCATGCACGTGTTACCATGGTGTCCATGTTTTCGTACTGAGAGTTTCAGTATTTTTTGTGCATTCGAGCAATATTTTGGATTTTCAGAAGAGTTCGATCTTTGACTGAAATCCTCGATTTTGTTCGAATGAGCAAGTATGCTCGTTTGATCAATATTTTGTGAATATTAAAATAATAATGTTTTAATATATTTTCGTGAGTAACCTAGTCGGTCGTGTGACCATGTTGACTTTTGGCTTTTTCATGGTTCGCGCAATATTTGAGAAGACATTGAGAAACCATGAATTTTAATAAAACTGGAGAGTTTCACAAGATGAGAAAAATAACAATTTATGAAAGATTATGGATTGCAAGGTGTGGGACCGGCCACGGCTAGGGTATGGCCGGTTGGCTATGTTTCCCTATCCCGCAACACCTTTTCCTATTTTATATTATTATTTTTTTTGTGAAATCCCACAAAAATATGGAGAAACCATGAAAATATGGAGAAACCACGAGTTCTGCTCAAACAAGGAAAGTTGCTGGAATAGAGGAGTCTTCATGAGTTTATGAAAACAACAAAAATAAGGAAAATACTGGAGGAAGCATGGGACCGGCCACGACTAGGGCACGGCCGGCCGGTCGGTGGGCCCGACCCGGCCCGACCCATGGGAACTTCTCCATTATTTTAATGTTATTATTTTCTATCTCCTGTTTTGTGCGAGATTCCTCATTTGTCCATATTTTGGATGCGCGTTCGCGCATTTGGGTGCTCGTTCGTGCATTATTGTCGAGTACACTCGCACCATTTTATGGGGCTTACTCAATGGTAGTCCAGATGCCCGATTGTTGAGTATTTATTACTAATTCATGAAATTCAGTGGAGAATGATTCATGAAACTGAGTAATAAAAGTGAGTAATTTTTATTATCAATTCATAGGATCAGTCGTGGATTCGACCATGAATTCACATTATAATATAGGTATTACCATTGCATGGGATTGTGGATTCGGCCACAAAATCAGAGTAATGAAAGTAGTTATTACCATCTCATGAGATCATCCGTGGATTCGATCATGAAATTGGAGTAATGAGACTATCTATTACCATTCCATGAGATCAGCCGTGGATTCGACCATGAAATCAGAGTAATAAAATAAGTGGTGATATTACCATTTCATGAGACCAGCTGTGGGTTCGACCATGAAATCGGAGTAATATCTATTACCATTTCATGAGATCAGCCGTGGATTCGATCATGAAATCGGAGTAATACATTTATCTATTACCATTTCGATCATAAAATAGGAGTAATGAGATAAGATAGATTATCTTCTAGGAATTCAGTGGTAAATGTCACGGTAGAATTTAATCTCTTACGTATAGTCAGTGAATCAGCAAGTGTTGCCGATGTCCAGAAGACGTTATTGCTCTCAATATTACGGAGAACCGCCCGGATCTATACACGATCCCTCTACATAGTCGTGGAACAAAGTGAGTGTCACCGACGTCCTGAAGGCGTTATTGCTCTCAATCTTACCGAGAACCGCCCAATCGTTCTTCTATGTAGAGGGGGGTCTCTCTCATGTAGTCAGGGAACAATGAGTATCACTGACATCCTGAAGGCGTTATTATTCTCAATCTACGGAGAACCGCCCAATTATGTTATTCTACATAGTGGGCACGAAGAAATGCCAGGGATCGAACGCTCAGCTAGTGGAGGATTTTCAAAAAAACATATTCATCGTGGCTTCGTGAAATATGAATCGTTGCTTGCCCGAAAGCCATGTCAAACATGCATCATGATTTTACGGTTTTGCCCTTTCTTGAAAATCCACCATCTACAACAATACTTGTTTCGGTAAAAGAGGATCCAATTAATAATCGGTTTATCCTTGTGGTAGATTGGATTGATTAATTGAGTAGATCGGCATCAATACAATTCTTTGGATTAAGAGTGTTGTTGGCTTAATCTTAAACGATTACTTCGGTAATTGAACATAAGATAGATCTAAGGACCTGACGAAGGAGTTTATGTTAAGATAAACGGGAGAGCCTTTGTCCGACTCATATCACTTGGTTGAAGAGAGTTGATACCAAATAGATTTGTTGTTCCTTTACTGTTTGGAATACGAACCAAAGGAATTGTGCCAAGTACGTGACTTATTTATAAGTTGGAGGCGTGGGAATACAGACAGAACTAGGTGAACTATAGGTTTAGTTGCTTGGTCTTAACTATACGAAGTTAGGTGTAATTTTGTGTAGCGGTTTAATCCTCGAGAGTATTCAACCTGGACAAGGTCCGGGGTTTTTCTGCATTTGCGGTTTCCTCGTTAACAAAATCTTGTTGTGTCATTTACTTTATATTTTCGCATTATAATTTTTTATTATAATTAAAGTAAATTACACAAATATTAATTCATATTTACTTGATAAGTGAATCCTATTGTGTTTGGTTAAGTCCGAACCTTTTTATCAAGTAACATACTTCGTTGTTGTATTGTCTCGTTCTCGTATCCATAGACGATCACATGAAGTGTGAACCGATTAGTTGTATTGTCTCGACTCAGAAAGGACTTATAGGTAGGAATTTTTTTAGCTTGAGGTATATTTGGGTACCCTCGCCTTTTCACTAGGGACTTTAGTTCGAAAAAGAACATGAGTTCATGGGTATGAAAAGTCATACTTACCGATTTAATAACCTAACCACTGTGTTCGCAAACAAAGTACGCGAACTACAGTTCCGGACTTTGGCCTAGTCATGTCGTTCGCAAACAGAGTACGCGAGCAACAGTTCCAGACTTAGCCTTGTCTAGTCGTTCGCCAACAGAGTACATGAACAACAGCTCCGGACCTTTTCACAAGTAAATCCGTTCGCAAACATAGTTCGAAAACAAGAGTTTTGGACCTGAACTAGAACTTCATAGTGCACATACAAGGTATACATACTGTGATATATTCAAGAATTGGTAGTCGTTCTAAAACTCTCATTTAATCATTGAAACATCCTTAGAAGACAACAATGGTAATCTTACACATACCACTAGCTTCAAGTAATTTTTAAGTGATTAATTAATCAATACGAAACTTCCCAAGTTAATATCAAATGATTGTCTCACACAAATCATGTAAGATACTCAAGGTAATTTTTACATGATCATCTTGACTTAATTAGTTTCCAACAAATAAATTATCTCCAACTAAACTCGTCAAGTATACGATGAAGTTTAAGCTAAAGATAAAAGCTTCCAACACGTATTTCGATAAATATATAAACGAGATAAACTCGGCTCGAAATTTCAATTGTGTATAATGTAAAAGTCTATACAACTATACGACTTAGTCTCTTTTAGAAGATAGGATAGAATAGACTTCTGAGTGATAGATAAGTTTTAGTCTTCACATACCTTTTATTGATGAAGTTCCTCCAAGCTCTTTAGTAGAATTTCTTCTTCAATTGGTGAACGTCGTGAAGTCTAAAGCTCAACTACACACTTCTATCCTAATCCGAGACATAGCTATTAGTAGACTAGAAATCAAGTATATAGTTTTGATCAACTAAACTTGACAAACAAAATTGAGATAGCAACGCTTGCGAGTTCGACCGAGCAGTGCTCTAACATCTATCAACAGATAGTATTGTTCATTAAATAGCCGAACAACCTGCCATTAACCAATTCTAAAGAAAATTTACAAAATTACTCAAGTCAAAACAAAAATTAAAAAGATGATGGGAAATCACTTGGGATTTCGTATTGGTGTCATTTATTCTTTTTCTCTTTATCTACTCGCCAAAAAAGGTGTTTGTCCCAACCTTTTTCGGACCGGCTACAAAAACAGAATGAAGTAATACTTTGAATATCAATCTGGTTCATTTTTTCCATGGTTTTAATTAGAAATAGTAGGACAGTTCAGGTTTCGAAGAAGTTTGTCGATCGAAGACAACAATTTGAAGAAAGTTTCAAAAAACCTTTCTGACATTGGAAAGGTTCAGGTAGTTGAGGATTCAGTAAATTTTATTTAAAGCTAATATACCTATTGTAGTGTACTGAGGTACAACTACAAGGATTTGATCAAGGATAACTAGCAGCAAGATGATTTCTCTCTGCAAGCAGAGCCTAACCTTCAAAATTTAAAGCAAAAATAGTTTTTCATTGATGAAAATTAGGGTCTTACAATGATTGGGTATTTAACCACTAATCTGAGAAGAAGAACATCATCGGTCCTACTTATATCAGTGAAGAAAAAGGACAAGAAACGATACTCGAGGAAATATAATTCATACACAATTGTCAACACGTGACAACACGTGACTACTCTAGCTAACCCGGTGAGTCATAGTACCCAACTCAGTTAAGCGACTCGGTCTCACAATCTTGGGTACATGACAATGCCTCTCCCTTTAAATATCCTTGTCCTCAAGGATAAAGTCCTGAAACCGAGCTTGTATGTGAGCCGTGTCTTCCTGTAGCATCTTCTCAGAGAGAGTTAGACAAAGTGAATGAGTATTTGAGGTACAAATTGGTTACCTCCGAGAGTGTTACGAGTGTCCAACACATCCACCGGTTCGACAACAGAGTGACCATTATCATCCACCACTGGAAGGAATGAAAGAGTAGAAGCTTTGATCCCAATTTATTTCTTAAGTTGAGACACATGGATGATACGGTGGATCCGAGACCCTACTGGAAACTACAATTTGTAAGCCATTGCCCCAAATCATTTGAGCACTGTAAAAGGACCAAAGTATTTTGCAGAAAGCTTGAAATTCTTTCTGATAGCAACTGAAGATTGTCTATATGGTTGAAGTTTAAGAAAGACCATGTCTCCCACTGCAAATTCTCTATCCAAGCGCTTCTTATTAGCAAAAAACTTCATTCGATCTTGTGCCTTTGCTAAATCTTCTTTCAGGATTTGCAACATCACATCTCTCTCCTTCAAGTAACCTTCTATAGAAGCAACTGAAGTTGTAGCCATAATGGGAAAGATGAGATGAGGAGGCTGATAACCATACAAAGCCTGAAAGGGTGACATCTTCAGACTAGAGTGGTAGTTTGTGTTGAACCACCATTCAGCAAGAGACAACTACTATGTCCATTTCTTGGGATTAGAGCTAGTCATACATCTGAGATACTGTTCCACACAGGCACTAGTTCTCTCAGTTTGTCCATCTGTTTGTGGATGGTAAGCAGTGGAGAGCTTGAGAATGGTGCCTAAGGACTTGAATAAAGCCTGCCGAAAATGACTTACAAAAATTTTGTCTCTGTCACTGACTATGGAGCTTGGTAAGCCATGTAGCTTGAATATGTTGTTGAGAATTTTTTTGGCTACTGACATAGCTGTGAAGGGGTGACTCAGTGGAATGAAGTGGCTATACAAGTCTATCAACAATTACTAAGATGACACTCTTTTTATTGGACAGTGGAAGTCCTTCAATAAAATCCATGGAGATATCCTGCCATGCTTTCTCTGGTATTGGTAGAGGCTGTAGAAGTCCACTAGGGTGTAGTTCCCTTGTTGCATTGACACACCTCACAAGTAGCCACAAATTGCATATATCATGTTTTATTTTTGGCCAAAAGAAATGAGATTTTGCTCTATGATAAGTACCTAGCATGCCTGAGTGTCCCACAATAGAAGAAGAGTGTAAAGACTGAAAAATGGAGTGTCTGACTTCATTACCTGAACCAATGTATAGGCTGCCTTTGAATCTCAGTATGCCTTGTGAATAGGAAAACTTGGACTGATCTGGAGAGACAAGTAATGATGCAATTTGCTGTTGAGCCACAGAATCACCTTCATACCTGGATATGATATCTTGTGCCTACTAAGGAGTGCTCAAGGAGATTGCTTTGCAGTCTGTAGATATTTGTAGTAGTCTGGACAGGGCATCAACAACCAAATTGTCTTGACCCTTCTTGTATTTCATGATATAATCAAACCCCATCAACTTGACTAGCCACTTCTGTTGTAAGGTAGTAGAAAGTCTTTGGTCCATTAGATACTGTAGGCTTTGGTGGTCAGTATTGATAAAGAATTTACCGTGAGAAATTTAATATCTCCATTTTTGCACTGCCATGACAATGGCTAAAAATTCCCTTTCATAGGTGGATAATGCCAAAGCTTTAGGACCCAAAGCTTTACTGAAAGAAGAATGTAGTCTGCCTTCTTGCATGAGTACTGCTCCCACTCCTCTATCACAAGCATCAGTTTCTAGTATAAATTGCTTTGTAAGTCAGGTAGGGACAACACTGGAGCCATTGTCATTGCAGTTTTGAGGGCCTTGAAAGTTTCATGTGCTGAGGGAGACCAATTAAATGCATCTTTCTTAAGCATATCAGTAAGGGGTTTAGAGATGGTACCATAGACCTTGATAAATCTTCTATAATAACTTGTGAGACCTAAAAATCCTCTCAACTGTCTCAAGTTGGTAGGGAGGGGCCAAGTTTGCATAGCAGAGATTTTGTCAGGGTCAGCAGCTACTCCATCTGTAGAAATGAGATGCCCCAAATATTCTAGATGAGGCTGAGCAAAGACAAATTTAGAGAGCTTAGCATATAAAGAATGTTGTCAGAGGAGTGTAAATATCTAGTATAAGTGCAGAACATGTTCTTCTAAGGAAGAACTGTATACCAAGATATCATCAAAAAATACCAAAACAAATTTCTTGAGAAATGATTGAAATATGTCATTCATGAGGGCCTGAAATGTAGCAGGAGCATTTGTAAGGCCAAAGGGCATGACTTTGAACTCATAATGGTCATGGTGAGTTCTAAAAGCTGTTTTGAATATATCAGGACCAAAGACTCTTATTTGGTGGTAGCCAGATCTTAAGTCAATTTTGGTGAAGATAACAACTCCTTTTAGCTCATCCAACAACTCATCAATCAAAGGAATAGGAAATTTATCTTTAACAGTCAGCTCGTTGAGCTTTCTGTAATCAACACAGAACCTCCATGTACCATCTTTCTTCTTCACAAGTAGAATAGGAGAATCAAAAGGGCTATTACTATGTTGAATAAGGCCTGCAGAAAGCATCTCTTGAACCATTTGCTCCACTACATATTTATGGATGTAAGGTCATTTATAGGGTCTCTGGGAAGTAGGTGTAGAATTTGGTTTAAGGGGAATTTTATGATCCAATTTTCTGTGTAGGGGAAGTGCAATAGGTGCTGCAAAAATATCAGAGAAAAATCCAAAACTTCTTGTACTGGAGAAGGTATGGGAGTGGAAGGTGTAGGAGAAATAGCAAAATATTGACCAGTTAATGTGGGTGTGTTACTTTTGGTAAACTTCCTCAAGGAAGAGCCAGAAATAAGATTAAGAGAAGGTTTAGAAGGGTTGCCCGGAAGTGTGATGTAGCTACCATGATGCATAAAAGAAACCTTCAGTTGAGCAAAGTTGAAGGTGATATCTCCCAATTGCTGTAACCGATCTGCTCCCAATACCATATCAAAACCCCCTAATGGTAAGACCCTTAAGTGAGAAAAAAATTTATAGTCCTGCAGATCCCAATGTAGGTCTTGACATATGCCTTTGCTCATGATATTATCCCCATTGGCCACAATAACTAACCTGGACCCTGTTAGAGAAGCATGAATGCCTAGTTTATCCACAAGGGTTGAATCAATGAAGCTATGTGTACTGCTAGTGTCAACTAGGACCATGATGAGATGCTTGTGCAATTGACCTGTAATTTTGATTGTATCATGAACAACATTCCCTGTTAAAGCATAGATATCTCAATAGGAGAATCATTAGCAGAAGGAGAAGCAACAGTGTAGTCATTAGTGTTTAGTTGATCTTGTTCTTCTGCCTCTTCATCAGAAATTAACATAAAAAGTTGTTGAGTTTTGCACTTATAGCCCTGTCTATAAAACTCATCACAATTATAACATAATCCTTTATCTTTTCTCACCTGCATTTGAGCATGAGTGAGTCTTTTAATTGGGGGAAAGGAATTGTCTGGTGAAGTTTTTGTGGGGGTTGTGGGGTGTGTTATAATTGGAGTAGTATTGGTTTTATTGTAAGGAGATGAAGAAGAAAAGAATGGTTTAACAGTTGAAGCAGGATGAGCAACTGATAATGGGGTGGGCACAAAAGGTCTAGAGAATGATTTAAGAGGCTTTGGCTGATGACACATTGAAGCCCGTTGCATTCTAGCTAAGAAAAAAGCTTCAGAAGTAGTCTCTGGTTTAAACATTTGCACAGTGGTACGAATATCTTCCTTTAATCCACTGATAAAGCTGAGTGTATAGAAACTTTCTGGCACATTTGGGTTGTTAACAACCATAAACCCTTTATAATGTTCCCATTTATCAAAGTAGTCTTCCACCGTATTGGTCTGAGCAAGTTTATTAAAACTTCCAACATAATTATCATGTGCAATATCCTCAAATCGAGCACATAAATCACGAACAAAGGTAGCCCAAGGAATAGATTGTTTACCTTGTTGGTAGTTCATAAACCATGAATCCACCTGTGAATCGAAATGAATAGCAGCCATGTCTACTCGCTCCTCCTCAGGAAATTTGTGAAACGCAAATTATCTTTCACACTTAAGAGCCCATCCAAGAGGGTTAGTTCCCTTAAATTTTGGAAAATCGACTTTAGGAGTTCTGGAAATTCGATTGTGGTTGGTGTGAGGTATAGTTTTGATGAGTTGAGTAAAATTATTGAAGGGTGGAGGAGGATTAGATTGAGATTTATCAGAAGATGGATCTGGTGGTTGTTGTTGATTGTTCTCTAGCAAACCGAGAATAAAAGTTAATGTAAATTTAACATCAGTTACTGAAGAATTTAACGAATTGATTTGATCTCTGATTTCGATGATGGAAGTGGTGTTTTGGGCAACAGAATGAGTGGGCTCGGCGATTGATTGTTTGTTAGCCATGGAAACAGGTGCCAGGAGTGAATATGATACCAATTGTAGTGTACTGAGGTACAACTACAAGGATTTGATCAAGGATAACTAGCAGCAAGTTGCTTTCTCTCTGCAAGCATAGCCTAACCTTCAAAATTGAAAGCAAAAATAGTTTTTCATTGATGAAAATTTGGGTCTTACAATGATTGGGTATTTAACCACCAATATGAGAAGAAGAACATCAACGGCCCTAGTTACATCAGTGAAGAAAAAGGACAAGAAACGGTACTCGAGGAAATAGAATTCTTACACAATTGTCAACACGTGACAACACGTGACTACTCTAGCTAACCCGGTGAGTCGTAGTACCCAACTCAGTTAAGCGACTCGGTCTCACAGTCTTGGGTACATGACACCTATTTCAAGGTAAAGGGTATAAATATAATATGAAAAATTCAAGGCTAAGATCGGCATTTGGCTTTTCAACTGTCCCTTAGCATAATTTTTGGGTGGAGTTAGTAGTTTTAGACGCAAACCAGGTTTTCATGTAATACAAACCATTTGTGCTTTCTAAGGTATTTTTTTTTTTCAATTCTAGTCTTGTCTCTTGTAGGGCCATAATATCGCAACGTACAGGACTCGCGGGGTTAATAAACAACGATGTCGCGAGGCAGTCGCAGAGAGCTAAAATAAACGACGCAAAGAATAACGACAAAGCAGACATAAAATCTGGCGAGGGTTAAGAAGTGTCAGTTCAAGAGTGTTTTATTTGCTAAGTGTAATCTTACTTTTCCTGTGTAAATAACGGTTGAAATTAATCAATAAACATTCTCAATTATGCAACTTTCAATGGACTAATTAACCGAAATATAGTGAGGGGTGTAGTGTGGGATTTCCCGCTACTACATATGCGCTAGAAACAGGGAGAGAATAATGGATTTTGTCCTTCCTGTAACTTGTTGGATCAAGAAATTTCCATGAAAATTAGTTATTGTTCATATTTATTTCTAGATCTTAAAGTTTCAGGAGCAAAATGAAAATTTTATGGGAGAAATCACACTTTCAGGGAGAAAACACCGTCAACAATTCAAAGACATGAAGAGAGGAAGAGAAAAAAATAGGTTGATGTGATGAAGTTCAAGGAAGAAAGCCAATTTTTTAATGGAAGATTTCATATTCAGGAGAAAAAGAAAAGAGGAAAATTGTTGAAGGAAATTAAGGAAGAACGAAGAAAAGGATAAGAACAAAACGCCGTGATTTTTATCACAAAAAGAAGCTCGCAGCATGGTTTGAGTTGGAGCGAAGAAGCTTGATGTCGCAAGATCAAATCTCGCCATGCCATATTTTTTTTTCAAATATTTTTGAACTTTCAAGAGGGGAAAAAATGGAATAAAGCTATAGATTGTGTGTTTCCTTCGCAAGCAACAAGTAGCCCGTGATGGTCATTCGCGAAGAGAATAAGCTTGGGGCTTGCGAGTTCGAATCCCACCTTTTACATATTTTTGAACTTCCGAGAGCGAAGAAGTGAATAAAGTTATAGTATTGTGTGTTTCTTTCACAAACAGCTAGCCTAGCACAATTGGTCACCGCGAAGAGTATAAACATAAGGTCGCGAGTTCGAGTCTTACCCTTCGCGAAGAATTTTTGTCATCTTTTTCCTTGAATATCAAAGGGTGAATATAAGTCATGTATTAGCATTCCCGCGATCCTTTCGTGGAGGAGGAGTAGCACAATTGGTCACGAGCGAACAAGAGGAGCTTAAGGTCGCGGTTCGAATCTCCCACCTCGCAAAGAATTTTTTGCTTAAAGAAGGGGAAAAATGGATAATTTCGCAAGGTTGTTTCATTCTTTCGCAAACAAGAGGCAAAGATACTTGGTCACCCGCGAGGTTAATGAGTTCATGGTCGCGAGTTCAAGTCCCATTGAACGTCCATATTTTGCATGAATTTTTCGCAACAAGATCTCGCAAGAAGAAAGTAGGTGGTTATTTGGGCAGAAACACTTCGCAGAGGCATGGCTAGAACATTTGGTCAGAGGCATGAACGCGAGCGTAAGGTCGCAGATCAATTCTTGCTCTCGCACACTTATTTTTGTTATGCGAAATTTCGCACGTACTTTGCTTATCTCCCAAAGAAGAAAGTTGATGATTATCTCGCAAATGAATTTCGCGAGAGAGGGTTAGAACAGTTGGTATACTGCGAGAATATGCAAGAGGCAGGTCAAGGGTTCAAGTCTCAGTTGGTATACTTCTCACATCAAGTCTCACTACATATGCGCTAGAAACAGGGACTGTGCAGAGATTGACATAGAAATTGGAAGGAATTTGGATTAACAGGAAAAAGATTTGGAGAAGATACTCAGGAATCCATTGGAAAAGAAAATGGCTAGGAGAAGAAATGTGCAAGGGCAGCCAACGATTGTAAGAAGAAGTGGGAGACTTGCTGGAGAAAGGAGGAATGAAACAGGAGAATCATCAAGGATGAACATGAGAAATGATGAAGAAGGTCAAAAATAGCCACCAATCTCCCTAGTGGCAAACGCGGCAGTGGATTATGATAGAGTAAGTGTGCATACTTGGAGATCTGATTCTGAAGACGAGAGGGAAGAGGAGCAGCAGCTGGTGAACAATGGACAAGGAGAACAAGGGATGAATGGAGAAATGAATCCAGGAAACGAAGAAATGGCAACGTTAGAAAGATTGAGACAAACAATACACGAGGAGAGACGACTAGAGGCAGAAGAGCGAGCAAACTTGACAAGACAAAATCATGAATTGAGGATGGAAAATATGAGATTGCAAAGTAGGAGGTCTAGAAGTAGCGTGAGATCAAGTTCTAGATCGAACAGAGGAGAAAGAAGAAGAGTTTTACCAACAGAGAATACCGAGGAAGAGACACAAGATCCAGACGCAGAGCATGGCGAGAGAAGAGGAGAAGTAGAAGATCGTTATATTCCTCAGTTAGAAAATCTTCAAAATGAGCGAAATAGGGAAAATCAAGAAAACGTGCAACTCCATGGGCCGAATGACCCAGCTGCCAAGGAAGAATAATCCCGCGTAGGAGAGAAGAATTGAGAAGAAACCGAGAGATCGAGGATGACATTGAGAGACACTACATTGAACAAGCGCGACTAGCTCGCGAGAGAGAAAGGCTAAGAGAAGAAATGGAGAATCAAGAGATGGAAGAGGCAATCCCAAGCAAAATAACCATGATAACCGCGAAAGAAGAAGGGAAAAGTAATCGTACTAATAGAAATATTAATGAAGAATATGAGAGAGTGCAAATGATGAGAGCCGAGAGGCAACCAAGAAGAGAGAACAACCGATATAATGGCGTGCGAATTAATGGAAGAAACGAAGAAGAGCGTCGCGAGGAAAGAAGAGGAGAAAATAATGAGCGTGAAGGTCAAAATAGGCACGAGCGAAGAAGGAGAGAAGTTGAGCTAAAAAGACCAAGAGAATCAAATTCCGAGGCAAATGAACAAATCTTAAGAGAACTAGCTGAAATGAGAGGATTACCGAACAATAGAAGGGAAGGAGAAAGGAGACAACCGGATGAAGCCATCGCAGGTAAGCCGCGAAGAATCCCTTCACGCTAGAAGTACAAATGGGAGGAATACCTCCTAAGTGCAATCTACCCGCATTAACCAACATCTTTGATGGAACAACCCGTGCGATACAACATATTAAGGCTTATATGAGATGTATGTTACAATGGGAGAACCATGATGCTATATTGTGCAAATATTTCGCGCCAAGCTTAATAGAGAAGCACTAAAGTGGTTTGAAAGTCTACCAAGGAATACAATTACATCATTTCACCATTTACAAGCCACATTCCCGGGAGCATACATAAGTAACAACTCTTCACGACTGTGTATTGAAGATGTATTCGGGTTGAAACAAAGGGTTGGCGAGAGCTTAAGGCAATTGACAATGAGATGGAAAACCATGTGTAGCGAAATGGCAGACGGGTTGAGGAGAGATATCTCATCCTCTCATTTGTGAATGCTCTCTTTGCGACTAACTTGTTATACATTCAAATTTTTAGAGTCAAAAATACAATCACGATGGCAGAATCGCGAGAATTACAGGGAAGAATATATCGCTTTAGAAGAAAGATGTAATGAAATGAATTCTTATCCAAGCTTGCGAACACAAACTCGAATGCCGCGAACGCAAGCTTGTTACCTCGTTCATCAATACAAGTGGCGAGCACTTCGCAAGGACAAGTAGCAAGGAGAGCCGATGAGGGACAAGCAGAAGATGGTAGCCATGGGAAGCCATGATCAAGAAGAGTTTGAGCGAGAAAGGAACTACTATAATCGTAATAAAAGAATAATAAGATTCAGAGGCTAGATCATGTGCAAGAAACTTATGGTGGACGAAGGCAAAATAACCGTGGAGGGCAGAGAAATCATAGAACAAGATGGGAACAAATTAAGATGCCTCCACCGAATGCTAGCGTTGAAAAGATCGGGAAGCTATACTTGTGATGGAAAATGTACCAAAGACCTTGGAATGTTGGAATGGAACCACCGCCAGAGATAGAAGTCATGAGTTTTGTTCTTACCATCGCTCCATGGGCATCAAACAAACGATTGTAGAAACATAAAAAGAATTATTCTCGTGGATGATTGATCGTGGAAGTCAATCACTTTCTAAAGGGAGAAGAAACAGTCGACATTACCACCACCACCTGAGATGCAATGCAACAAAGGTGTGTCAAATAAAGGAAAGGAAACATTTGTGATAGAAGTAGGAACCAAAGCTAAGAATTTGAACTCGCAACTCTATCGTCCACTCCTATCGCACCATCGAAGATTTTCATGACAACGTGCTCGTAGAGAGAGTCTTTGCGAGAGATGCTAATGATAAAGAAATAATGAGTCCAAGCGAGAACAACGCAGCTTAGAAAAGTGGCAGTTGAAGACTATTTCTTTCTCTCGCAGATGAAGTACCAAAAGGAAGAGAAACACACGATAGCCCGTTGGTTGTGAAACTAGAGATTAACCCGAAACCAGTTGATGGAGAAGATGATGAAGCGTAAGCTTGTTGGGCGATCAACCGAATTCTAATCGACACCTAAGTTCGGTGAATATTCTCTTCTACCATACTTACAAGACGATGGGCGGAAAAGATGAGGATTTGATTCCCTCGACATACAAGATATATGGCTTTAACGGCACCGCAAACAAACCAAAAGGAGAGGTTCACATGAGAATACCTCTACAAGGATTATCCACCGATATTTTATTCTCGTGTGGTTGATGTGGAATCTCCATACAATGCGCTGATTGGGAGGCCATGGCTTCATGAAATCTTAGGAGTCGCGCCAACATATCATCAATGTATTAAATTCCCACATCCAAATGGCATTGGTATCATACAGTGGAGATTGGAAGGAGTCGCAAAAAGTGCCATGAGGTCGATATAGAAAATTGTGAAGAAAGAAGTGCCAAAAGAAAGGGTTGGAAACAACATGTGAGAAATGAACAGAGAAAGGAAAAACTAATGGTAGATGCTATAGAAGTGAGGGGCTGAACATACCCCGCGAGGTGAATGCTTAGAGACCGACCAATATTATAACAATGAAGAAGCAAAAGATATGAGGAACAAAAGGCATAAGAAGTGAATAATCAATAACAAACAGGATGCAAAGTAACAATCGAAGTAGTGATAAAGTAGAATCTCGCGGACCAAGAGTAAAATGAGAATACGACTAAGAAAGAAAAGTGAAATACAACAAGTGAAACAGAATCGTGCGAATACTTCGCAAACAAATATCAAAACAAATAATGAAAATGAATGATTGAATGATTTAACAAATATAAATGCGCAAATGAATGGGACGAACCTTTATGGCGTACACCCTAGTTCGCGAATAACATTTCGTAGAAGAGGCAAATGTAAGACCTAAAGTGCGTCATACAAGGGGGTATCTCGCCGTGGTTGTGGGGAAGGTTACACCGCTCCCGAAACCCGAACCATGAAAATTTGGGGCCCATGAAAGCCTATCCTAAGAGGTACCTTGGATTCCCAACTATATATGTAGGTTATACCGGTTGGGCGACCGAGGGTCTCTTCTTAGAGTCGTTGTATGCTCAAGGCGCCGAGGTACACGGTTGAGCCGCAGTGCCCGGGATGGATGAACCTACCCCGCCATTCTTGGCAAGTCTTGGCATGCGTTGCACTCGCCCGAAGAAAACTCCACTTAGGGTGCGGGGCCTCGTAACCATAAACCCTATAGGTATAAGGGATAAGAGACTGCGAAAACAACTGGTTGTTGTCAAGACCGGATGGGAGGAGCTAGTCTTGTATGGCCGATGTTTCGCCTCCTTGAAGGGGCAACCTGGGGAGATGATAAGGGGTGCTCTCCATTAGGGAGAGTGCCAAAACAGACGCAAATGTCATGAGGCTTTGTTTTCGCAAGGAGACTTAGGCTTGTCATATTTGTGCAATGATCCCGCAGAGGCAATAATACTAACGCGAGGGTAAGGCGAGATCAATGGGTCTTTGCACGAAAGTGTACGGACGCCCCCGCGATTTCGTCGCAAGACTAAGCAATGTCATAGGACTTTATATTCGCAAGGATATTTAGACTTGTCATATTGTTGCAACCAAAACATCGCAGAGGCAAAAATACTTGAAAAATGATAAGGCAAGATCAATGGGTCTTTACATACAAGTGTAAAGACGTCCCGCGATTTTGTCGCAATAAACGCAAGGTGGGAGGACCTCTAATTAGGGAGGTCTAACTTGGAAGACCACACAAAATGATAAGGCAAGGTCAATGGGCCTTTACATGAAAGTGTAGAGGCGGCTGCGACCTTGTCGCAAAAAAAGAGATAGAATCTCGATTCATAAAGATACCCGCGATCTCGTCGCGGCTATACAATTAATAATCAACAAAATACTTGATGACAACTAAAATCTTCCATCCAAGAAGAATTACAGAGGCAAGTATGGGAATGGAAAAGATGAAATATTGTTATTCATCTTTCGATGAAAGAATTATACATCAATAATGTTAATCAATTACATTACAAGGAAGAACTATCAAAAAGGGGATTGAAGATTGAATTCAGAGGAGAAAATCCAAGAAATACACTAAGGATACGTAAATGTACAGATACTACAAGCGAGAGAAAGAAAACGAAAAAGTTATTTCTTTGGCGATTCTTCTTCTTCGTCCGATTCTTCAACTGAGTATTCTCATCGCTAATTTTCTTCTTCGCCAGCCTCGCTATCGAAACGTCCGAGACAAAAGTGATTCTCAGAACCTTTTCAAGGAGCCGTGGATATGAATGCAGAGGGATATTGTGATCCTTACAAACATATTCCATGCCTCTATTGCGAAAGCGAACAAAGATCATTGTTAAAGTTCTCCACCGTCGTTAGAAATTGTTTCTTCAACTTGGAATATCTATTCTCGCGAAGGAAGAGATTCTTTGCGAAATGTTTCTTTTCGGTTTCGAGTTCTTCAATTCTCGCTGGAAAATTCCCTACGAGTTGCTCTTTTTCGATTCAAGCTCTCTAATTCTAACCCGAAGCCTCTTCTCGCATTCTCGCAAATAAGAAACAACAAGTTAACAATTTACAAGCAATATTACGGAAATAAGAAGCAAAAGAAGGTATAATAAGCAACCTTCTCTCGTCGATATCATATCTCTAACCAAGGAAGTATGCTCTACGGCGTGAAGACTAACATCAACACCTAGGTTATTTCGGCGTTATCTAAAACTTTCGCAGCCGTGCGAATTCATCATCATTATTTATAACAAGGAGCGAACGAACCGATCTTCTCGCTCACTAAGTAAGGAATTCCGGGCTTAAGCAATTCATCTCGCTCAATTTGTAGCTCAAGAAGAGATTTTTGAAATGTTGCTAATGCTTGAGCACCATTGTTAGCAATGCGGTCTTTGTCATCTATGTGATCACTAATTTTCTTCCTCAAAATTTTGATTTCTTTACGAGACTCAAGAAACATTTGTTTAAATTGGTGGCCGCACTTAAACCAACATCTATGTTCAATCTCTAAAAGGCGATATTTGGTCCAAGTTCATCTAATGAAAGAGAGTTAATTTTGTTCAAGAACTACTTAAAGAAGTGTTGAGATGAGCGAGAAGAAGGTTATTATCCATAGGCTCAGAAATGTATGGAGAAGAATAGCTTCATCGGAGAGATTATATACGTCATGAAAGTAATAAGTTAGGTGGCAATACACGACCAATAAAATAAAAATAATAAAAGAAGGCAAAATATTATACCATAAAGTTGCTGATTAGCATTTTGAAGGGTGGACACCCTCTCTTTTTGAGAGTCAAGTTCGGTATTTAACTTTTGAATCGTCTCGTCTTTATCGCGAGATAACGCAGCCTTCGCCTCCAATTCTCGAATCTTCTTGCTCAATTGCGAATTCTTCTTCTCAAGATTGTTGCGTCTTCTCTCAAGATCCGAGGCAACTACAAAAGAAGACCTTCCAACCTATGAAAGAAGATAGAAAAGTCAGTTAATACATATACAACAATATAAAGTCAATGGGGAGATATGATTGTATACATACCAAGGATCCAAGCGCATTCAAGAAGTCAGGAGACATAGTTCTAGAGACTCCATTGAAAGAATCATTGCCCTCCAATAGAGTGGCGTTGCACACGTTTGCGAGAGTCCCGCAAAGAGAAGCTAGGGGAGCATCTCCCATTCCTTGGAAAGAATCAGAGAAGATACTAGACAACTGACCCATAGAAGAACCAGTTAACGGGGTCCCTGTAGCGAGAGAGCGATTGGAATCATGGTCATCTTCATCAGAAGACTCAGAGTTTGAGTTAAGGCGAGAAGAAGATTGAATCTTTCGCCTTTTAGTTAGTGGAGCAGAAGATTTATTCTTGCGAGCGATGGTTTTGCCCTTACTTTTATCCTTCGCGGCTACAGCTTCTTCAACTCCAACCTTCGCATACAATTAAAGATAAGAAACAGAGACAACAATATTGTTTCAAATAACAAAGGAAGTATTTCTTACTTCACTCGTAAGCGATCGAAGTAAGGTCAGAGTACTCTCCAACGGATTATCCTTGTACTTTTTTCTCAACTTGGCGATCTGAAAAATTATACAAACTCAACTTATTTAAAAAAAAAAAAAAAAAAAAAAAAATTTTTTGCAAAGGCAAAGTTTTAAAATGGGAAACATACCTCATTTGCTTTATCGTGCCATTTGAACTCCCAAGGATGATACCCGCGAGATTCGCAGAAGAACGTGCGAGCCCGCGATATAAGGACCATTTAAAAACAAGGGTACAACCCACCATTTCTCATCTTTGGAGTGGCGAGGAGTAGTATTATTACCCGGTGCCAATCAATATCCCGCATGAGCAATTTATCCTCAGGACATTATCCTTCTTTTTCAGCGAATGCCCCAAATGAGACTTCGCATTAACCATCTTTATCACTGAATAATTTTCAAAAAAGTTTTCTACAGTATACTTCTCTGCAGATATTTCCAAGTCTTTGAAATCGGGGTGCCTAACAGTAGTGGAGTATAAAGATCCTTTGCCAGCGCCACGATTCGCGAATTCAAGCATTAGGCGAATGCAATCGCCACTCAACTGATAAACAGCCCGAGAGAATTTTTCATGGGCCAAGATTTCATAAAATAGAGGCAACTCTGGATCGTATAAGGGAATGGGAAGTCCCGCGAGAAGTTGACCTAGCGAGACGATAATCCTTTGATCATCACATTGATGATCAGAAAATAACCTTGCAGAGAGAATGGATGAGGGTTCTTGATCAGGAATGGTCGATATGGTGAAACCCTTCTCGAGCAACTTCTGTTGAACTTCATCAAAAGAAGTTTTGTATGCACGACTAATGGCAACCATTATCGTGATGGGAATGGATGAGAGGTTAAAGATTAAGATCGATGCTAGAAAAGACGAAGAGAAGATTTGTAAGAGAGAGGAGAAGATTTGCAAGAGTAGGAGCGCAAATTACTAAGGAGAAAATCAAGGAAGTTGCAGAGAGAAACTAAAGAATGAAAAGGAAGGGAAAAGAAAACTATATATAGGAAAAAAAGATCCTCGAGAAAAAACGAGGTCAATTAATGCGAGAAGAGACATGAACGGTCAAGAATAAATGGTTGGAAGAGACGTGTCGAAAAAGGGCATTAATGGTTAAGAACTGTGTACGGAGTTGAACAAATAAAGATAAGAAGTCGCGGCAAATCAAAAGAATCGCTTTCATGATATTCTTCCTTCGCAAGAAAAAATATGAGGAGAGACAGAGATGCAAAACTTCGAACATCGCAAAAGAATAGAGGCAAGTACGTACTTTTCAAGTACAAGATTCTTCGCTTGTTCCTTCATCATCCAAAGACCAAAGATTATTGCAATAAATTTTTCCTTAAAGATCGCTCTTCAAGCAATATTCAAGGAAAAAGAGGCAAGATGTAGGCCATCATATCGCAATATACGAGGACTCGGGGTTAATAAACAACGATGTCGCGAGGTCGTCGCAGAGAGCTAAAATAAACGACGCAAAGAATAACGACAAAGCGAGACATAAAATCTGGCGAGGGTTAAGAAGTGTCGCGAGACTGAATAGTTGTATACTGGCGACACTTCGCGAGGCATTCCCGAAAATAAAGGATAGCTTAGCTGTCATCCACTACGTATTATCCTATATAAAGGGTCGAGTGAGTCTGTTGTAGGGAGAGATCTTTTGGGGATTGTTAGGCAAGTCATTAGGAGAGAGAAAGTTCAAGAGTGTTTTATTTGCTAAGTGTAATCTTACTTTTCCTGTGTAAATAACGGTTGAAATTAATCAATAAACATTCTCAATTATGCAACTTTCAATGGACTAATTAACCGAAATATAGTGAGGGGTGTAGTGTGGGAAAACCTGCTACTACATCTCTTTATTTTTACCTTCAAACTGCGTATTTGTAATGATGTGGCTCGTACAGTGTATTTTTAACGATTTATTTTCAACATAAGATAATTAATCTCTACTACTATCTTTTGATTAGGAATTCCAATTTAACTTTTGCCGACCGTTGAGACAAACTCGTATTCCTTTTTAGGTCCTTTAATTATTAAAAAAAAACAAACAAGAGATACCCTTCCAAGACACCCCCAATATTTCAGCTGTCAATAACAATAAGTCGCTTGCAAATATTAAGTCATGGGAGCCCATGTATTCGGCTTAGTTTGGTATTGTCTGCAGCTTTGTAGAAGCACTTTTTCGTCAATGCGTTTCTTTGTCTTTGGTCTTTGTGAGAAAAAAACAGTTTGATGTTTGGTAAAATATTAACTAAAATTAAAGCTGATTAAAAAAACAGTCAAAGTGTGTTTGGTAAAATATCAAATGCAACAATTATTGTTGTAGCAAATGACAAAAACAGAAATATCTTTGAAAATAGTTTTATTCGATTTTATTGGCTTTAAAAACAATTATTTTCTTTACTATTCAATATAAATATATATAATATTAAATTTACTAATTGTTACTATTATTATGATTGTTAAAAAAAAATTAGTTTACACAACCACTTTTTAATATATATATATATATATATATATATATATATATATATATATAATTTTCAAACAAAAAATCAAACTAAAATTAATTAAGTAATTATTTAATATTTGTCTATATTTTTATTATTGATAAATGAAATGGTAAATGAAATAGTTTGAAAATAAAAAATAATAATATTTAAAGACTAAAATATAAGAAATAAAAAAAATTGATTGTATATAATTTAAGGGTAACTTTTGTCATTTTTAAAATAAAATAGGGACAAAAAAGATAAATCATACATTAAATTTAGATGGGACCAAAGCTTATGCTTTTGTAACTTTTAAAAGCTCCTCCTCCCCAGCTTTTGAAAATTGAGGAAGTTGGGAAGTGCTTTGGGTAAAAAGCACTTTGATTTTTTTTTACCAAACACCAATTTCAAAAATTATTAACATATATAGGTTTTGAAAGTGCTTTTGGAAAAATAAAAGCATCACCTTGTACCCACTGCTGATAGATTCTTGTTCCATTTTGTTTATCAACCAGCAGGGACGAGCCTAGCAAAGGTCTAAGGCTAATTGAGGTTATATAACGTCCGTGCTTGACATGTTTAATTATAAATAGACATCTTAAGATGTTTAAAATAATAGCTTTGCTACATCCACCAAAATGGTGCGCACCGAAAAAGGATTGGACAGTCTGTAGTTGCAGGAAATCCCACACTACACCCCTTACTATAATTCACTCAACTAATCCATTTGAAGATGAGTAACAATAGATTTTATTGATTATCTTCTTGAAATGTTTACAAAGAAAGATAGAACAGAGCTAAAGAAATTACAATCACTCTTAACTTTCTCTCTCCTAATGACTTGCTTAACAATTCAAAAAGAACTCTCTCACAAATGATTTACTCAACCCTTTATATAGGGTATTACATAGTGGATGACAAACTAAAGCCGTCCTTTATTTTCTGGAATGACTGCGAAGTATCGCAAGTGTATAAATGTTCGTCTTCGCGACACTCCTAAATCTCGCCAAATCTTCACACTTTTCTCATGTTCGCGCCGTCGTCACCCATTGCGTCATTTATATTATTTCCTGCGACACCTTCGCAATCACTGTCGTTTATGGATCTCGCAAGGTAATGATGTTGCGATATTCTGATCCTACATCTTGCCTCTTCTCATGTCTTTTCTGCGAAGGAGAAAATGTCATGAGAATTTATATTTTAAAATGCCGCAATTGCTCATCTTTATCTCGCGATTGTTCACTTTTATCCGTTTTATTCATGTACGGAATTTATTACTGTGTGTTTCTTCTTCCACTCTTTTCTTGACACGTCTCTTTTAACCGCGTATTCTTGACCATTCACGTCCCATCTCGCATTAAATGCATTTGTTTTTCTCGAGGATTCTCTTTCTATATATAGTTTTCTTACCCTTCTCTTTTTCTCTTTTATTTTCCCTCGCAACTTCCCTTCAACTTTCTTCCTCCGCAATTTGCGCTTCTGCTACTGTAATCCTCCCCTTCAATTCTCTCAATCTTCAATTCTTCATTCATTCCCATACTATATTAATGGCTTCACTTGGTCGTACATATAAACCCCTTTTTGAAGAAACTCAAAAAGAAATTGCAGGAGAAGGGTTTCACTTTATCAACCATTCCCGATCAAGAATCTTCGTCTATTCTCTCTGCAAAATCGCTTTACGATCATCAATGTGATGACTAAAATCATAGTCTCATTAGGTCAACTCCTCGCGGGCCTTCCCATTCCTCTATACAATCCCGAGATACCATTATTCTATGAAATTCTTGCTCACGAGAAATTCTCGCGAGCTATTTATCAATTGAGCGCGATCGCATCCGTCTAATGCTTGAATTCGCCAATCGTGGCGCTCGGTAAAGGATCTTTATATCCCGATGATGTCGAGATCCTAAATTCCGCAAATTTACAAATAGTCGCCGAGAAGTATACCGTGGACAACTTTTTTTGAAAATTATAAAGTAATAAATATGAGAAATGATAAATCTCGTTGGGGTGCCGGTTAAAAAGAAAAGATAATATTTAGATGACAAGCTACTCATGCAAGATATTGACCGGCACTCAGGCAACAATAGTACTCTCGTCATTCCAAAGATGAAAAATGGTGGGTTGTTCCTTTATTTTTGAATGGACCCTATATCGTGAGTTCACACGTACTCCCCGCGAATCTCGCAAACTATCATCCTTGGGAATTTAAGTGGCCCGAGAAGGCAAAAGAGGTATGTTTCCTTTTTCAGGTTTTGCTTTTTGCGATATTCCCGATGACAAGCATTTATTGAATTTGCAAAGTTTACAGTTGACAAACCGAGGAAAAGTTATGAAAGAAACCCAAAGGCGAGTACTCGCGATACTCCGATCGATCACGGATGAAGTAAGAAATATTTTCTTTTTGTTATTTTTAACAATATTATTGCCTCTATTTCTTATCTTCATTCGTGTGCGAAGGTTATCAAGAAACAAACATCCCCGAAGCTGCGAAGGTTAAGGGCAAGGATAAAATCACTCTTCGCAAGGACAAGTCTTCTGCTCCATTTTCTAAAAACGGAAAACCCAACCTCTTCTCATTCTAGTTCTCAAACCTACAAAGCTCGACGAGGATGAAAATGAGATTGGTACTTCCTCTCTGCGAGGGAGAATCACTCGACTATTTCTCGCTATGGCGCAATTGTCTAGTGTCTTCTCCGATTCTATGCAAGGATTAGGAGATGATCATTTAATCGCTACTTGCGAAGCTCTCGCTAAAATTTGCGATGCCCCGCTGTTAGAGGATAATGAATCTTTTCACGGAGTTTCCCGAACATTGACTTCCAGTCACTTAAATGCTCTCACTGCTTTGGTATGTTCATATTCCTTTGCTTCTCTATAATTTCGATTATAAGATTTCTCTTAACAATTTCTTTATTTTCCTTTATAGTCTGGGAGAGCTTCCTTTGTTGTTACCTCAGATCTCGAGAAAAGACGCGACAACCTTGAAAAGAAAAATCTCCAACTCAAAAACAAGATCCAAGAACTCGAAACTGAAGTTGCGATGTCTCGCAAGAAATATGAAAGAATTCAACAGTTGGAAGTTGAATCTGCTTCTCAAAAGACTAAAATGTCTACTCTTCAAAGTGCGAATCAACAACTTTATGGTATAAAATTTTTATTCTTCAAGTCGTCTTTATTTTATCATCTGCTTTTCTTTGCCTAATTTATTATTTTCGCAGACATATATAATCTCTCTGAAGAAGCCATTCTTCTCCATTCATTTCCCGAGCCTATGGACAATGATATTCTTCTCACTCATCTCAATGAATCTTTAAGCAGTTCGTCAAAAAAAATTGATTCCCTTCCATTAAATGAACTTCAAACCAAATATCGTCTCTTAGAGATTGAGCATAGATCTAGTTTAGGTTTAGCCAACCGATTTAAACAAATGTACCTTGATTCCCATAAGAAAACCGAAACTTTAAGGAAGAAAATTAGTGGTCTCATAGATGACAAAGACCGTATTGCTAATAAAGGTGCAAGGCATTAGCAAAATTTCAAAATCTCTCATTGAAGTACAAATTGAACGAGACGAATCTCTTCGTCGAATGCCATACTTAATGAGCGAGAAGATCAAATTCGTTCGCTTCTTGTTATAAATAATGATGATGAATTCGCATTGGGCTGCGAAGGTTCTAGATAATGCCAGGAATAACTTAGGCGTTGATGTTAGTCTTCATGCCGAGCATACTGCCTTGGTTAAAGACATGATATCTGACGAGAGAAGGTTGTTTATTATACTTTTATCGCTCCTTATCTCTCGTAGTAATGTTATTGTGTTGTTAATTCATTGTCATATGTTTTGCAGAATCCGAGAAGAGATTTCAAACAAGGATTGAAGAACTTGAGTCTGAAAAAGGGGAACACGCAGAAGACCTTTCTCTTCGCAATAACAAGTATTCTAAGTTGAAGAAACAACTGCAAGCTACAGTGGCGAATTTCAACAATAATGTTGTTCGTTTTCGCAATCAAACTATTGAAACGGTTTGCAATGATCACCGCATTCCTCTTAGTTCATATCCTTGTCTTCGCGATGATATTCCTGAGTATATACCTTTTTCGGATGTCTCTGATAGTGAAGCTAGCGAAGAAGAAGAATCTGGCAAAAAGAATGATGGAATTGAAGAATCTGACCAAGAAGTAGAATCCCCAAAGAAATAACTTCTTTTTCTTCTTTCGCTTCTTGTAATATCTGTATATATACTCTTTTAATCTTCTTGGATTGCTAAATATGAATTCAATCGTTGTTTTCTTTATTTGCGCATATCAAGCAATTCTCCTTTATAATTCAATCCGATCAACATTATGAATACATAAATCCATCATGTGGAAATGAATAACAAAATCTTATCCTATTCATTCCCATACTTGCCTCTCGTTATTCATTTTCAAATGAGAGATTTGATCAATTATCTCCGAGTAATGAAATCTCGACTTTGGCCTTTATTATTTGTAATGTTATGATGGAACATAATCGTTTCGCAAGCTTATTTGCTTCCTCAATTTTATGTATGTCTATATCTTTAGTTATGTTGAAGTTCATCATTGCGACAAGATCGCAGGATGTCTTCACAAATGAAGAAATCTATTGATCTTGCCTTATCATTCTTGTGTGGTCTTATTTTGCCTTCCTAATTAAAGGCCTTATTTCGCCACCCCTCGTTGCGACAAAATCGCAGGACGTCTTTACATTTTCATGTAATGACCTATTGACCTTGTCTTATCATTTGTTAAGTATTTTTGCCTCTAGGGCGTTTTATTCGCGACAATGTGACAGGGCTTAAATATTCTTGCGAATGTAAAATCCCATGACATTGCCGTCTTTATGATTTAAATCGCAGGACGTCTTTGCATTTTCATGCAAAAACCCATTGATCTCGCCTTATCCTTGCATCATAGATATTGCCTCTACAGGATCATCGCACAAATATGACAAGCCTAAATTTCCTTGCGAAAAATAAAGCCTCATGACATTTGCGTCTTTTGACACTTATCACTCCCTAATGGAGGGTGCCGCCCTTATCTTCTCCCGGTTGCCCCTTCAAGGAGGCGTACATCGGCCATACAAGACTAGCTCCTCCCATCTCGGGTCTTAACAACAACCAGTTGTTTTGACCTCTTATCCCTTATACCTATATGGCTTATGGTTACGAGACCGCACCCTAAGTGGAGTTTTCTTGAGGCCGAGTGCAATATATACCAAGACTTGCCAAGAATGGCCGAAACACTTCAAATGTCCCAGTGCACTCTTGGCTCAACCGTGTACCCAAGGCGCCTTGAACATACACTCGACTCCTTGGAAGAGACCCTCAAGCGTCCAACCAGTGGTATAACCTTATATATATAGTTGGAAATCCAAGGTATCTCTCCGGATAGGCTTTCATGGGCCCCAAATCTCCATGACTCAGGTTCCAGGAGCGGTGTAACCTTTCCCCTGAGCCATGTCAAGAGATACCCCCTTATATGACGCACTTTAGGTCTTACATTTGCCTCTTACGAAATATCATTCGCGAACTAGGGTGTACGCCATAAAGGTTCGTCTCATTCACTCACTCATTCACTCACTCTTTCATTTTTGCTAATTCATTCAATCATTCATTTTGTTTGCGAAGCTATCACACAATCTTACATTGTTTAATCATTTTTGTTTTTTCAATTCTTCAATCAAATTGTCATACATTCTTGATGGCGAGATCCTCTGAAAGAATTAGTTGGAAATAATTTTGACAACGCCATGGATCAACTGGAGAATAGTTGTTCGGCGTTAACCCAGCATCTTATCTCGCGAAAGGAAGGTAGTCATAGAAGTTGACTGCCTCATCTATTCTTCCTTTATCGGACCTTCATATTTTTGTTTCTTATAATATTTTTTTTTTGTTTTTATTTTTTGTTTCGCGAATCCGATTCCTCTTACCCTTAACAAGCTTTTGTTATTGCTTTTTGATGATTATTCACTTCTTATACCTTTTGCTCCCGCTACTCTCTGCCTCTACACCATTCAAATCTCTTAATGTTTCATTTCCATCATAATTTTTCACTGTTTTCATGCACTTGTTTCGCAATGTATCTTCTCCTCTTACATCAATGGCATCCACCATTAATCTTTCTCTTCTTTGTTCATCTTTTGCATGTTGCTTCCAACCCTTTCTTTTCGCAGCTCTCTCTCCGCAACTCTCCACGTCGATTTCATAGCATTTTTGTCCTTCCGTCCAATCTCCCTTTATAATTCCAACACCGCTAGGATGAGGAAATTTTATGCATTGATGATAAGTTGACGCTACGCCCAGAATTTCGTGCAACCATGGCCTTCCGATCAATGCATTATAAGGGGACTCCACGTTAACTACACAGAACAAAATCCCCGTTGATAATCCTTGCAAAGTGTTGATGGGTGAAAATTACTCCTGCTGAATTTGGTAATTTGGGGTGTGATGAGGAATGAATTTAAACCTACAACAAATGCACTCGCGCGGTGAGTACTTGTAGATTCGAGAGATCAACTGTGCAAGTCCGGCCTAAACCAAGAAATGGCCGTTCCAGACTTGTTTCGGTCACAAAGTGAAGGAGATGGGGTTGATCTTAGGGAGGGAAGCTAAGAAGGTGTTGAGATTGTGAAGGTGTTGGCTTGCTTATGACTTGTGACAGAAAAGTGAGCAGAGCTTGCAGTTAATGTAAGGAGGCTCGGATGTTGATTTTCTGTCTTGTTTTCCTTGTTGTTGTTGTTTGAAAATAGGCGGAGAACCTATTTATACAAGTCATTGAGCCTCATTCACGTTTCTCGTGGGAAGTGGAGGTAGTGGAATGATGGAGTAGTGGAGTTGTGTGTCGGTAACGCACCACCAGTCTTGCCCACTTTTCCTGTTCATCTCTAACCGTCCATGACTCCCTAACACGTTCTTGTGATGGCGCGTTGCACGCCGCACGCCGTAAACCGCCGACCAATACCCCAAGTAAGTATCCTGGGTTTGTGACATGATTGATGTCCTGGAATGTGGATCGTGGGTCCACGAAAGATAGCATGTAATGCTGAATTGAATAACTGCGTTATTCGTAAAGTCGATACTTGTGCAAGATCGTGTGTATTTTATGTACCGCATTACGGTGTGGTAAAGTGATGTGTAATGACCGCTTACTAACCAAATAACTCCCGACTGTGGTTGTATAACCAAGCTGGTGAGGTCGGACGGATGAGATGATGTTTGAGACACTCATCTCGCGACCGTTGATGAAATTAGGGTTTTTAAAGAGGTGCGCGAGCATCACTCTTCAGCCTTGGTCGAAACCAAGCATGGGAAGGATTTTGAGAAGACCGACCATACATGCGTGTTGACGGCATGATGGTGTAGGCGTCGTATTCCGTTCCCTCATGAAAGCGCGATCCGGGGCCACTCAATTTGACCCAAGAAAGAGGAGTGGTCGAGATCGGTTTGCAGCGTAAATCCCTTGCCGCAAAGGAGTTGGAAACCGGCGTGATTTCCTAGTTTGGGCACGCGTTTGCAAGACGACCAACATTGGTTGGTTTTGGTCGATCATACTACCGTGTAGGTGGTAGGTTGGTGTTCACACCTATACCGATTATCCCATGAAAACGTGATCTAAGCCATTCAAATCATCCGTGAAGTTGAGCGGTCGAGATCAGTTTAGGATTTGGGAGGTGTAACCGCACGAGTTTGGGCGTGCGTTTTGGGTTGGTAGGAATGATGAGCCTTGGCCGACCGCGTGAGGAGGTAGATGGGCCCACGGTGGTCATGTCGGGTGTGACCGACCCTTGCTCAATCTAACTGTGACCCTCCATTCGTGCCGGAGAAGATGGACGCGCGTGATGGCTTGAACCCTAATTTTGGCTTTCAAAGCCGCGCGACCATGCTCTTTTGGGCGGATGGTTTTGTTGTAACCAACCACGGTAGGCTTTGACCGATTGGTCAAGCGTGTAGGCGGTCACATGGTGATTGTGTCGACATGCTCCGGGCCTTTTGAGTCTACATCTACACCCTCCATCTATGCCTGCGAAGACGGACGGTTGAGACCGATTTTGCGGCATATGTAATATGCCGCAAACCCTAATTTAGGGTTTTCCGCCCATAATGCTTGGTATGGACGGTTTCTTGGCAAGCAAAGGCCAATGGTCGACCATGCGGGTCGGCCGTGTGTATTCCATACCGCTTGGGGGTGATGGAATTGATCCGTGGCCATCCAATCACGCTTGTGGAGTCGGATGACTGCGATCGAGATCATATTTGGCTAAGGCCGTGTGTATTCCATACCGCTTGGGGGTGATGGAATTGATCCGTGGTCATCCAATCATGCTTGTGGAGTTGGATGACTGCGATCGTGATCATATCCGAGATCATGCTTGTGGTACTCAAGTCCGGATGCTCAATCGGGCTAGTATAACACACCGAGAGGGGCTCAATCGGGCTAGTATAACACACCGAGAGGCTCGGGCTAGTATAACACACCGAGAATCACATGGTTTGCACGGGTATTTCGTACATGGATTCATTATAGTGCTTGGAGGTTCGTGTTACTCGTAAGAGTAACACTCGCCGTCATGCCACACCGATAATGGGTACAGAAATACAAGGCCGATATGAAATTCACAGGAAGGGATTGTTGCTACATGCTCCAACTGGAGGAATTTCATGTATTCCGCGTAATGGGATTGTTGCTACATGCTCCATTCTTGGTGAATTAAGTGAGGAGTATCCGTCACTTATAAATGGCTTTATCTTTTACAAGATGTCGCGCATGATTATTCAAAGTTTTTTACAAATTTAACCTTGAACGAAAATCCACCATCAACATTAAGTCCCCCTGCCTAGCACATAATGGTTACACTATTGTGTGGTAGGCATGAGATGGTGACAGACATATATATGAGAAAGGCGGGATAAAAGGAGTTTACCCGGAAGAGTGTTGGCCGACCGCTAATTTTCCACGCCGTCACGCTTGTATGGAATCTCTGGTGTGGCCGGTTTCTTTCTTTGGGTATTCGAATCAAAAGAGGAAACCAAATAAGGGAGGAATCCTTCTTCTATTGGGATTCTTCTAATTTTTGTCTATAAAAGAGACAAGACCCTTCTCCTTTTACTCCACGAGTTTTCTCCTCTCACGAAAATTTTTTTTTTTTTTTTTGTTCACTGTTCTCATCCGCGACCTTGTTGCTGTTGCTCGCTGCCGGAGCCGTAGCCGGAAACCGCCGCCGTCCGTTGCCGGAGTTGCCGCGCCCAATGTAAGTTTCGCTTTTTTTTTTTTTTTTTTTTTTTTTTTTAAACGGTAAAACCCTAGTTAGGTAAACACCTTTTGTAAGACATGTGCATGCTTAGTTTTTTCCGCCATCTAGCTTGAATCCCGTAGACACGATTCCCACGAATAAAGAAAATCGTATGATGCATGCGGATGAATGAATGCGGGCCCGCCGTGTATGCCGGAACGTGGGTCTTACTCACACATGCTTGGCTGAAATTTGCATTGAACTTGAAATTTGTACCAGACTGAAACTTGCACCGGTCTTGAAATCAATGCCAGACTGACTTGAAAGTTATACCGGAGAACTTAAAATCAATACCAAACCGAAACTTGTATGATATTTGGACCGGCCATTGTGTGAGTTGTGTCTTGCCGTGTGTGACGTACAAGTTCTAACTTCTGTCTTTTATTTCATTGTGGTAGAAAAGAACTTCTGTCGATATGTCTTCTGAAGATAATGCTGGTGCCAAATCAGGAAGTGTTGATAGCTTCAAAGATATGCCGAACATCAATGATGAGTTGTTCACCTTGCCTTTTCCAAATATTAGGAAGCATCCTTCTCATAAGATAGTCTTGCTTTAGGTTCGTAAAATATGGATGCTGATCCATTCTCTTCTTCCGCACTTGTGATGAGATTTTGTCTCCAGAGAAACGAATATCCACCTTCTCCTATTGACTTCAAGATTTGCCATGCTCCACTGGGTTCTTACGAAGGATGGATGAGACGCATGTTGAGTAATAAGGGCATTAAGGACAATTTGACCAAAGCACAAATTCTCGATGCGGTCATGGCATCTGCTACCCTCGAAATTAGGAAAGACACCGCGGGCTTGATCACCTTCATTTCTCGGTGGCGTATTTTCACTCACATGCCCATATCTAGATGGGGAGAGATGACTATTACTTTGGAGAGTGTGGCGCATTAATGAACCCGCCTGTTGCCGGGAAGTCTTTTTACGAGCTCTCGATGCGGAGCAAAGTAATTATGATGCTATACTTCAAAAGGCGGAGGGATTCGAGAGTCCCGGACAAGGAGGAGAGAAAGGATGCGAGATGCTTTTATACTTGGTGGGTTTCAGAGTGGTCTTCCGCAGAGTTGGAAGACGAGCTCGGGCGTGATTGCGTTCTGCGTCTTTATGGCTATCCAGGGATATATTTGATGATGGTTCGGGAAGAAGACCATAAGAGGTGAGCTTGTTAAGATTGCTATAAGGTCTGGCGCAGGCGAAGTTCTTCCTCTAGCTGCATTGTTCCTTGGATCGCCGTATTCTCATCCTGGACGCTTTAGCAATGGATATGCACGTTTCTAACGGGTACAAGAGGGTGGAGTCGCACGTTCACTTCGCTTTTCTTCAGCGCTCTTATGGGAACACTTCAAAAGTTATGCTCCTACTCCCCGCACCTTCACTCGTTAACTTGTACGGCGGCTCGAGAATACTCCGATGGAATAAGAAGCGTCCTAAAGCCGGTGCGAAACTTGTGGAGATATTTGACAACATTTCTTCCGTAGATTTTCGTCCATGGGGGCCGATTCACTCCTCCATCATTCAGCCCAAAGACCTTTGCCGACGATCCCGGGCGTTGTGTTGCGTACCGATGTTAAGACCATGAGATCTCGGGGAAATTATTTACATGCGCAGCTGCATTCCAGGATATGTCCCGTCTCTATTCAACGGAGAATTTTCTCGTGACTCCGTACAACATTGACAGTGGCTGCTCGCCGATGGGATTTGATCAGGTGTCCCATTTATCCGTCCACTAGGGGCTCCTAAGAATCCCTTCCACAAATTCTTGACGCCAATGTGTTCTTAGACCGGTGAGCCTTCCCTTCGGCCTATTGGGAGAAACCAGTGGTGACCAAGATGTGTATAAAGAATTTTGGGGGAAACAACCGTTGATCTTCCGTAAATTTTCAAGAGTGTTGTGACGAATTCCCGTAGTGAGCCATCTTCTGACGTCTTGACGAAGCATTTCCGGTTGAAGCCACTTCCATCCAAACGGACAAGAGCTGAGGATTGCAGTCCCCAAGTAGGAGAGAGACCTAAGAGGCAAGCATGCGGCCCGGTAATCCTCAATTCTTCTAATATGCAGGTATTTAAACCTCCTCCCATCGGTTCTTTCATTTCTCCAGTGTAAGTTCTTCTAAAACGATCCTTGTTTTAAATCAGGGAATTTCGAAAGATAATGCCTTCACAAGGTTGGCACGCATTCAAGACGGGAAGGCCGGCGGTACTGGTCACCATGCTGAGAAGTCTGGCGGTACGGTCCTTCATGCTGAGAAGTCTGGCGGTACGGACCTTCATGCTGAGAAGTCTGGCGGTACGGACCTTCATGCTGAGAAGTGGGCGCACGGACCTTCGCCGAGAAGTCCGCGCACGGACCTTCATCCGAGAAGTTCGCGACGGACCTTCATGCCGAGAAGTCTCGCGGCACCGCTCCTTTTTTCTGACGATGACAGAGATGATGCAAGCTCGGTTGAACAAGGCGCTTTCCTTAGTGATCTTGTCGACGGGGTCGTGACGGAAATCAACACCCAGAGTGAAATAGATGCCGTAAGGAATGCAAGAGAGACGGTGGCCGCTGCAGTTGAGACGGCTCCCCTTGACACCCATCCCGAACAGGCTCCGGACCGTATGGCTATTGTGGTGACTTCTTCTGAAAGGCTTCCTGCAACTGACAAGACTCCCGCGGTCGCCGAATTGCCGGTGATGCAGCCTGGGGCTTTGTTCAATCCTCCTTTTACTGTCCCTTATCCA
Source organism: Papaver armeniacum (assembly GCA_023531295.1). Classification (NCBI taxonomy): domain Eukaryota; kingdom Viridiplantae; phylum Streptophyta; class Magnoliopsida; order Ranunculales; family Papaveraceae; genus Papaver; species Papaver armeniacum. Next base: position 127,622 of record JAJJWW010009179.1, read on the forward strand.
GGTCATGTGTTGGTCGGTGGATTCAGCGTGCCGGTTCAGTTTGAAAAGTTGTACACGATAATCTGGAAGAAACACGGCCATATTGCTACCACCGCGAAGCTCAGGAGTCGTCTTGCATTGGTCAACCGCGTCCAAGAAGCTTTAGTTTCCATCCAGGGGATGAGCGCTGCGACTGGTGGAACAAGATTCGAAGAGGTGGTTGAAGATTGAGGTGCCATCTCGGACGTGTTTGCGCAGCATGCCTTCAATGCTCCCCGGTTCTTCAAAGGGTTCTCCGAGATTCAGGAGCTCCGAAATTACATGATGAAGTCCCTTCCGCTGACCGTGTTGCTCGTCGGGGAAGAAGAGGTTGAGAGGTTGTCTAAAGAACTGGAGCTGAAGCAGGCCGTGCTCCAAAGGATGAAAGCCTCCCTTGCCCAGAAGGATGAGTTGCTGCTGAAGGACTTCCCCTGAAGTATTTGTGCTATATACTGGCGTTTTCTTATATGCTTTTCTTTCTTGAGTGATAGTGAGGATTTTCTTTGCCTTCCGGTTTTGGTTTAATAGGTAATTGAATTGGCTTATTTTGAGATAGTTTTGTGAACAACCTTTTGAAAGATATTATGTTAAATGAGATTTGCATCTTGGTCATGAAGGATTGCACATATGAAATTGCAAATGTTACGTAAAGGGGAGGTACGAATGGAAACAAACATGGCGTTTGATCACTGAGCCTCTTTCTCTATGTGCGGGATGCTAAGTCCCCAGTGAATTCTAAACTATCTTTCTTGTAAAGTTGTTGAGTAAAACTTACTTGCCTTTTGAAGCCTCACTTATACCAAACCGGAGTAGTTTCTAAGAAAATCCTCTGCAAGCTATCTCTCCGGACCAAGCTTCTCCGAACAATGCGCTTCAAAGTGTTGCATTCACTGGTGGGGTGATGAAGGAACCGGTGGTAATGACAGTACCTCGGGTCCATTACTTCTTGATCAGTAGGTGGACGTCATACCGGGGGTAGCTCCACCTCTCCATTTCGCACCCACATCTCCAGCAGCTCCAGAATCTCCTCCATTGGGAAGGGGAAATGTAAGTACCTTGAGTTTGGCTTTTCCTGCGTTAGCGGGCGTTGTGATGTCTCTCCGTGGCTTTGATGTGGAGGAGGGGATGAAGTCGGAGGATTTGCGAGTGCCATCACATCTGCGGATCGCTTGCCTAGGCAGAGGGACGTGGAAGATGTCGCAATGTCACTGCTGAGTGACCGAATTGAACGTTCCCATCCTCTGTATTCAGGCATTTCCTGATTGATTTCTCCTTCCTCGAGCATTTCTCCAGTCGGTTGAAAAGTCGACGCGGATTGGACAGTCTTCTGGGCTTCAGTAAGAGTTTTGAGATATAAATCCTCTAGTAGGGCTCCATAGGCTGCAGGCTCCCTTTCTTTATCTGGCAGACGTTGTAGTACTCCGGACAAGTCTCTTCCTCCGTCTGGACCATGTTGTCCATCTCTTCTGATTCGTCTGCGATTACGTGCTCCTCTTGCTTCTCCACTGGTAAAGGTGCGATCCCTGGCTAAGGATTCACCGTTTCTTGCGGAGCGGATGCATCCTTCTCGTAATTGTGCTGCCATGTCATTCAAAAGGCGAAATGTCTTGCTCTGCCTCCTGGTGATACCGGCTTGATTTGCCAAGACATCCTCCAGCATTCCAGCTATGCTTCCCACGATATCTGAACCGCTTTGTAGTTTTAGGATACATTGCGAGATGGAAACCGAGAAATTGAGGATTCAATTTTATGCAACCGATAGATCAATCTCCCACCGTGGTCGCCAATTGTTGATGGGTGAAAATTACTCCGCTGAATTTGGTAATTTGGGGTGTGATGAGGAATGAATTTAAACCTACAACAAATGCACTGCGCGGTGAGTGCTTGTAGATTCGAGAGATCAATCTGTGCAAGTCCGGCCTAAACCAAGAAATGGCCGTTCAGACTTGTTTCGGTCACAAAGTGAAGGAGATGGGGTTGATCTTAGGGAGGGAAGCGAAGAAGGTGTTGAGATTGTGAAGGTGTTGGCTTGCTTATGACTTGTGACAGAAAAGTGAGCAGGCTTACGGTTAATGTAAGGAGGCTCTGGATGTTGATTTTCTGTCTTGTTTTCCTTGCTGTTGTTGTTTGAAAATAGGGCGGAGAACCTATTTATACAAGTCATTGAGCCTCATTCACGTTTCTCGTGGGAAGTGGAGGTAGTGGAATGATGGAGTAGTGGAGTTGTGTGTCGGTAACGCACGACCAGTCTTGCCCACTTTTCCCTGTTCATCTCTAACCGTCCATGACTCCCTAACACGTTCTTGTGATGGCGCGTTGCACGCCGCACGCCTGTAAACCGCCAGACCAATACCCGGTAAGTATCCCCAGTTTGTGACATGATTGATGTCGGAATGTGGATCGTGGGTCCACGAAAGATAGCATGTAATCTTGAATTGAATAACTGCGTTATTGTAAAGTCGATACTTGTGCAAGATCGTGTGTATTTTTATGCAGTATCTTGCATTACGGTGTGGTAAAGTGATGTGTAATGACTGCTTACTAACCAAATAACTCGACTGTGGTTGTATAACCAAGCTGGTGAGGTCTGGACGGATGAGATGATGTTTGAGACACTCATCTGCGACCGTTGATGAAATTAGGGTTTTTAAAGAGGTGCGCGAGCATCACTCTTGACTTGGTCGAAACCAAGCATGGGAAGGATTTTGAGAAGACCGACCATACATGCGTGTTGACGGCATGATGGTGTAGGCGTCCGTATTCCGTTCCCTCATGAAAGCGCGATCCGGGGCCACTCAATTTGACCGGTAAAGAGGAGTGGTCGAGATCGGTTTGCGGCGTAAATCCTTGCCGCAAAGGAGTTGGAAACCGGCGTGATTTCCCCTAGTTTGGGCACGCGTTTGAAGCGACCAACATTGGTTGGTTTTGGTCGATCATACTACTTAGTGTAGGTGGTAGGTTGGTGTTCACACCTATACCTGATTATCCCATGAAAACGTGATCTAAGCCATTCAAATCATCCAGGGTGAAGTTGAGCGGTCGAGATCGGTTTAGGATTTGGGAGGTGTAACCGCACGAGTTTGGGCGTGCGTTTTGGGTTGGCCGGAATGATGAGCCTTGGCCGACCGCGTGAGGAGGTAGATGGGCCCACGGTGGTCATGCTGGTGTGACCGACCCTTGCTCAATCTAATCTGTGACCCTCCATTCGTGCCGGAGAAGATGGACGCGCGTGATGGCTTGAACCCTAATTTTGGCTTTCAAAGCCGCGCGACCATGCTCTTTTGGGCGGATGGTTTTGTTGTAACCAACCACGGTTGGCTTTGACCGATTGGTCAAGCGTGTAGGCGGTCACATGGTGATTGTGTCGACATGCTCCGGGCCTTTTGAGTCTACATCTACACCCTCCATCTATGCCTGCGAAGACGGACGGTTGAGACCGTTTTGCGGCATATGTAATATGCCGCAAACCCTAATTTAGGGTTTTCCGCCCATAATGCTTGGTATGGACGGTTTCTTGGCAAGCAAAGGCCAATGGTCGACCATGCGGGTCGGCCGTGTGTATTCCATACACGCTTGGGGGTGATGGAATTGATCCGTGGCCATCCAATCACGCTTGTGGAGTCGGATGATCGCGATCGAGATCATATTTGGCAGGCTAAGGCCGTGTGTATTCCATACCGCTTGGGGGTGATGGAATTGATCCGTGGTCATCCAATCATGCTTGTGGAGTTGGATGATCGCGATCGGATCATATCCGGAGACCGATCTGATCAAGTCCGGATGCTCAATCGGGCTAGTATAACACACCGAGAGGGGCTCAATCGGGCTAGTATAACACACCGAGAGGGCTCGGGCTAGTATAACACACCGAGAATCGGCCAGACGGGTATTTCGTACATGGATTCATTATAGTGCTTGGAGGTTCGTGTTACTCAGTAAGAGTAACACTCGGTCGTCATGCCACACCGATAATGGGTACAGGAAATACAAGGCCGATATGAAATTCACAGGAAGGGATTGTTGCTACATGCTCCAACCTCGGAGGAATTTCATGTATTCACTGAGAATGGGATTGTTGCTACATGCTCCATTCTTGGTGAATTAAGTGAGGAGTATCCGTCACTTATAAATGGCTTTATCTTTTACAAGATGTCAGCGCATGATTATTCAGGTTTTTTACAAATTTAACCTTGAACGAAAATTCACCATCAACACAAAGGTATTCTCATATGAACTTCTCCTTTAGGCTTATTCGCTGTTCCATTGAAACCATATATCTTATATGTCGAAGGTATCAATTCTTCATCCTTCCCCCCCATAGTCTTGTAAGTATGGTAGAAAAGAATATTTACTGAGCTCCCCGTATCAATTAATATTCTATTGATCGCCCAGCAATTCTCTACTTCATCGTCTTCGCCATCTACAGGTTTTGGAATAATTTCCAATTTTACAACCAATGGGTTGTCATGCGTCTCTTTGCCTTCAGGAACCTCTTCTGCGTTGAAAGAAATAATCTGCATTTGCCATTCTTTTAACTGCGACGTCTTCGCAATGTTCATCACTTCTTTATTATTAGCATCCCTCGCAAAACCCTACTGAGAACATTATCGTGAAAATCTTCAATTGTTCGGTAAGAGTGTACAATGGAGTTGCAAAACAAATTTTTAGCTTTCGATCCAACTTCTATTACGAATGTTTCTTTCCCCTTTGCTGAATTTGTTCTGTGCATTTCTGGTGGTGGTGGTAATGGCTGAACCTTCTCTTCACTTTTCAGAAAATGACTTAGATTTCCTTGGTCAATCATTCTAAGAATGATTCTTTTTATATTTCTGCAGTCATTTGTTAAGTGTCCATGAAAACGGTGGTAAGAACAGAACTCATGACTTCTATCACTTGGTGGTGGCTCATTCCCCATGTTCCATGGCGCAGGTATGTTTTCCATCAAGAGTATAGCTTCCCATATTTTTTCAACACTAGCATTTAATCTTTGGCATTTTTATTTCTTCCCATACTACTCGTGACGTCATTTTGTCCTCCATGATAATTCCGCCTTTGACTTCCATAAGTCTCCTGCGGATGATCAAGTCTTTGAATTTTGTTATTGCCACCACGGTTGTAGTAGTTCCTTTCTCTCTCAAATTCTTATTGATCACGGCTTCCCATGGCTACTATCTTCGGTTGTCCATCATACATTTACCCTTTCTTGTTGACCTTGCGAAGTACTCGCCACCGTGTTTATCAGTTTGGTAATAAACTTGCATTCGTTAAAAGCATTTGAACTTGTATTCGCAATTGGATATGATTCCATCTCATTTTGCCTTTCCTCTAAAGCAATATACTCCTCTTGAAGTTCTCAGACTCCGTCATCGTGATCGTATTCTTGACTCTAAAAATTTGAATATATAGCACATTGGTTGCGAACATAGCGTTTATAAATGATAAAATGAGATATCTTTCATCCACTCTTCCGGCCATCTCGCTACACATCGTCTTCCATCTCACGGTTAGGTGTCTCAAACTTTCGCCAACTCTTTGTTTCGGTCCAAATACATCTTCAATTCTGGTCGCGAGGAGTTGTTACTTATGTATGCCCCTAAGAATATAGCTTGTAAATGGTTGAATGACGTGATGGTGTTTCTTGGTAAACCCTCAAACCATTTCGGTGCTTCTCTGTTAAACTTGATGCGAAATATTTGCACAATATAGCGTCATGATTTTCCCATTGTAACATACATCTCACATACGCCTTGATGTGTTGTATTGCGCAAGTTGTTCCATCAAAAATGCTTTGGTTAATGCGGGTAAATTGCATTTTGGGGTATTCCACCTAATCGCACCTCTAGCGTAAAGGGAGTTTTCGCAGCTTCTTCGATGGCCTCATCCAATTGTCTTCTTCCTCCTCCTCTTCTATTATTCAACATTCCTCTCATCTTTGCCAACTCTCTTAAGATTTGTTCATTTACATAAGGGTTCGAATTTATTGGTCTTTTTAGTTCCGTTTCTCTCCTTCTGCGTTCATGTCTATCTTGATTTTCTTGTTCAGCATTTTCTTCTCTTCTTTCTCTGCGATTTTCTCCTCCATCTCGTTCTCGAATTCGCACACCATTATATCCATCGTTTTCTCTTCTTGGTTGTCTATCAGCTCTCCTTTGTATTCTTTCATACTCTTCATTGATATTTTCATTGTTGCGATTTTGCTCGCGCCTTCTTTCTCGATTGTCATGATTATTCTGCCGGATTGCTTCCTCCAATTCTCGTTCTTCCATTTCTACTCTTAATCTTTCCCTTTCGCGATCTAGACGCGCTTGTTCAATATAATGCTTTTCGATGTAATCTTCAATCTCCTTTTGTTTCCTCTGTGTTTCTCTTCCATGCAGTATTCTTCTTCCTTCTTCCTGATTTTGTTCATCAATTGGATTATTCTGCTGCCTATTTCCTTGATTTCCATTATTTTGGTCACCTGTAAAATCTCTCGGACGCGGAATACACACCACTTCCCTTCTTTCGCAGTATCCTTCAGAGATTTAGCTCTCTTTCTAAATTTTCTTCATTAACATTTTCTACGGTGTAACATTCTCCCTCTATCATCTCTAACCGATCCTGGTCTTGACTCTGGTATTACTTCTCGACCTCCTATTCTGCAACCTCATATTTTCCATTCTTAACTCATGGTTTTGCCTTGTTAAATTTGCGCGTTCTTCCGTTTCTAATCGTCTTTCTTCATGTATTGTTTGTCTCAACGTTTTCTAATGCTACGATTTCTTCATTTCTATGTTTGTTTCTCCCATTTCTTCTCGATTTCTCTCCTCTTGTCCATTATTTATCAATTGTTGCACTTCTTCTCTTTCTTCCCGAGAATCTGATCTCCATGTATGCACGCTCACCCTATCATAATCTATTACTCTATTCGGTCTTGGTTGAATTGGTGGTTGAATTGGTGGTTGAATTTGACCTTCTTCTCTATCTCTTGCGTTTATTCTTGATGGTTCACCTACTTCATTTCTCCTTTCTCCAGCCTAATCTCCCGCTTCTCCTCACAATTCTTCGGTTGTTCCGATGCATTCCTTCTTCTAGCCATTTCTCAATTTAGTAAATTGTTTGAAAATTATTCAAAATTTCTTTCTCGTTACTCCTGATTCTTTCAATTCACAAGATTGATCTTCTACTCAGTCCCTGTTTCTAGCGCATATGTAGTTGCAGGAAATCCCACACTACACCCCTTACTATAATTCACTCAACTAATCCATTTGAAGATGAGTAACAATAGATTTTATTGATTATTTTCTTGAAATGTTTACAAAGAAAGATAGAACAGAGCTAAAGAAATTACAATCACTCTTAACTTTCTCTCTTCTAATGACTTGCTTAACAATTCAAAAAGAACTCTCTTACAACAGATTTACTCAACCCTTTATATAGGGTATTACATAGTGGATGACAGCTAAGCTGTCCTTTATTTTTGGGAATGACTCGCGAAGTATCGCAAGTGTATAAATGTTCGTCTTCGCGACACTCCTAAATCTCGCCAAATCTTCACACTTTTCTCATGTTCTGGCTGTCGTCACCCATTGCGTCATTTATATTATTTCCCTGCGACACCTTCGCAATACTGTCGTTTATGGATCTCGCAAGGTAAAGATGTCACGATATTCTGATCCTACACAGTCTAAGTTATACTCACAACATTGAGATAGGGAGTGGGGCATGAGTGAGCCCCACCCTCCTCTCACACGGTCCCCAACTCGGTGTTGGTATTTCGGCCATCATTTCTGTTAAAATAAACATGTAGTTTTTTTTTGAAGCATAATAATAATAAACATGTAGTTAAAGAGTTCTTCCTCTTAATAAGTTAATTATAAATTATCTTTTCTTTTATAAATTATTTACTCGTATTTTTGCTATTTGTTTATATTAGTGTTTATTTGCTCTCTATCTAGTAGGAGAATTAATGTTGTCCACTAGTTTTACGGTTTGTTATAAAAAGAACTATCACGGCATTCGGCCGCCTCATCAGTGACATTGACATACTGTATTTGCGTTCTGCCCGAAGAAAAATCGGAAGTCTATCCCTTCTCCAATCCCACTGTTGCCCATGAAGAAGGGAGACCCATTTAAAAGAATCGGGAAGGTTGGTGAGGTGACCATGAGGTGAGACAACTCATGATTAGAACATTTATGGATTCTAGATCCAACTTGGCCACAGATGTGTCTGGAGCATTGGTGGTGCAACTGCAGACACGACCAGTGGGTCCCATCTCTTCCCAACTTTCCATCTTGCAAACAGAATGCTCCTTCAAAGAGCAACCGCATGAGCGATTAAACCCATTTATTTGGTAAAAAGAACCAGGGCGTGGGGGACGGATCATCGACCAAATCCCGAGATTAAAACCCAAAGGCGACTATATTTGGTCCGGGGACCAAAGACCATACCCAAATTTAGTCGAGCGGTGATATAGTGTTCGCACCACACCAGGCGTTGATATACTCCACGCCCACACCAGCGAACGTAAAGTCTACGCCCCACGCCGGGGGCGTGCTTTAAACCTCCGCCCCAAATTCTTTTTCTCTTTAATGTGGGGCGTGGTTTATACCTCCGCCCACTCATTTTTTAGGCAAGTATATTTGGGCGTGGATTATCAACGCCCCATTGTTTTGTTTTGTTTTGTTTTTGTTTTTTTTTTTTCTTTTTATATTTTTCGGAACTGTGCGAACGTATACTTCACGCCCACACCGAAGCGAACGTATACTTCACACCCCACACCAGGCGTTGGTATAGTTTACGCTCCACCAAAATTTAGTCTTCCACCCGTAACGTCACACACCAGACTAAACTCAAATTTTGGTCTTTTTTTCCCTCTTTGGTCTTTGGTTATACTCGCACCACTGCAGTTAGAGGTGTAAACGCGTCTACCGGCAAGATGCCCGCAAGACACGAAGTCGCGTGCTTCACGTGCCATGTGCCGTGTTGTCTTGTGCTAACGATTTAAACGTCTTGTGCCGTCTTTGTGCTTTACTAGTCAAAAGCTAGGCACAGCACAGCCCACGGGCACAGCACACGAATAAACGTGCCGTGTTGTGCCGTGCTGGCACATGTGCTATAAACAATTTGAAATCACTTAATGTATACATTAAGTCGGACATTATCACAAGAATTTAATTAGACAAGTAAAATTAACAAGTTTATTCAATAAAAAGAAATAACCCATCAAATATAAAATTGGATTATTGTCATGTAAATTAATGTTCTAGTTAAATATAGGTGACGACATTATAACAACGATATTGAGATATATTTTCCAAATATTAAGGTATTATATGTGTTGTTATAAATAAGCCAACATAAAATGTTAAAAACTAGCTAGGATAGTGATTCTTTTGTGAAATATACAAAAAATGTAATTTATTATGCCTTGTTATATGGTGTATTTGTACATGTTATGACGTGCTTTCTTTTAACGTCTTTGTCTTTGGGTGGGCCACGTGCTTATCCGTGCAGCGTCTTTGTCTTTGTGCTCTTTTTGTGCCAATTAGTCAAACCCAAGACGCCCCATTTAACTAACGTGTTGTGCCAAGGCCGGGCTAAGTCACGTCTTCTTTGGGCTTTGTGCTCAAATTTTAGCGTCTTTGTCCGGGTCTCGGCTCGTCTTTCGCACAGCCCAATTTACACCTCTAACTGCAGTTGCTCTAACGTTAATCTTCTGGCCGATTGAAATGTTCGAGGAGGTTCCGACTTCCGAGTGGATTCTCCAAGTCCTAGATGCCATGTTTGAGCAAGAGACATCGAGCACATTTTGGAGATTTACAATCCTAAATTGCACGTTCTCAATCCGAAATGTCAAACCCAAAGAAAAATAAAAATGTTTATTCTACTTCCATTTTTGAACGTCCAAGATACATCCTCTAATTAGTCTGTTTAAGGCTCTACGCAAACTAGTCTCGACCAGTGGCGGAACTGGAAATGTAGAGCTGTCCTGGCTTGACTAATTTTATACCCCCGGCTTAAGCCAATAATTAGTACACTAAATATGGACTAATCAAAATTAGGCTGTTAAAAAATATTTTGGGGAAGCCCGGCTGTAACTCAGCCCCTGTCTCAACGTCTCATTCTGAAGCAGTCAAGATTTTGGACCAAAAAAAATAAAATTCTTGCAGAGGTGGTGCAAAAAACAATTCGAGAACCATGAGTCATCCAAGAATAAGGAAGCACCTTTTGTACCAGCACTTGCACTTTTAAGTTTCATCATCCTATTGAAACCCAAACTACAGCTGGTAATAGATAACTTTAATAAACTTACCATAAAGCTGACTCCTTGTGAGGAATAGTGCTTCAGTACAACTAAACAAAAGAGAAACTAAATCTTTCCACTGAAAAAGCGACACAGGAGACAGCCCAAAGGAAGGTGTCAGAAAAAATTTAGCTGAGGAATACATAAAGAAATATGGCAAGCTATCTAAGTTAACATTGTTACACCAAGTATGATATAAACTTGTCAGATTAACAAAGAAAGAGACAGTCATAGATAAGGCAAAACAGCAGTAACCACAATAACAGCTTTAAACAACCCATGATGTCCATTACTGCTAGTTTGTAACAACATACTAATAAATCTCTGAAACCTACAGCCTACTGAACTACAAGCAAAGAAAGAAAATTGTTTGAAATTGTGGTGTGGTTTGTTCTCCTCCTTCAGCTATGTCTTCCTCCAATATCTTCAAGAAGATGAACTGCACAAACAAGAAGTTTCAACTCTAAATGGTAACATCTATGATTAATGTATACTGTATGTGTTTGTCCCGGATAAAAAACAGATCAGACTACATCTTTACGTACCTCTCTCATGGTGCAGATAAGGGCACAATATTCTCCAAAATATTTGACGTTTCTGCAAGAAGTAGCTAAATTGTCATGGGTCTATGTGGATGCATACCAGCATTGCGTCAACTGAATTTAGCATATCATATCTTTATGTTTACGTACCTCACTTTGCACGGTGAGCAGACAGGGTTACAATCTTCCCGGGATTTGTTGCTGTTTCTGTAATATAAGTAGCTAACTCGGCATGGCCTCGTGTGGATGCAATATCAGCAGCTGTTTGACCACTAAGGTAAGTAGAAGTTGGTGGAGTTACTAATGTTGGATTTGCCCCTCCAATTAGAAGTGACATAGCCGCTCCTTTCCTGTTGTGAAAGAGAATTTTGTATTTAATCAGAAACAATATGTAAGAACTTATAGGAATACTAAGTGATAGCTATGGGTGGACAAGAAAAATGTTTAGCTAACAAGTAATAGTTATGGGTAGTAAAAAGAATACTTACCGCCCATAGTAGGCTGCCCAATGCAGCGGCGTCCAGCCAGTTTCGTCCTTGGCATCTAATGAAAAAGCAAATCGCTTAAATATTGAAATTGCCCAAGCATAGCCCAAGCTAGCGCAGAGGTGGATAACTGCAAGACCTTTCTTATTAGTGGCGTTGACTCTTCTACAGCCTTCAAAAATCCACTCCTTAAGACATTCCCTCAAAATTATCTCAGAATGGGTTTCAATGTTATCACATTTTTTTAATTTTCTAATCAACGCTTGACGGTTTTTCTTATCGGTTACTATCATGTTAGCTAGCTTTCGTTCAAGTTGAAGCCGAATTCTCGACTTTGAAGTTTTATATGGGAAATTCAGTTTCATCACTTGGCTAGCCGGTGCCATACGATTCAGACTGACAAAAAAATTAACCCCTCCAGGGAGATTAGGGAGCAATAAAGCTTGGTACTGATATTCATTTATGGATACCGCAGGTACTATTATATCGCCAACCACGAAATAAATAGGATGTTTCTTCCCTGAAACTGGATCTATACCAAGTTGTTCATATGGTTTTCTGAAATTCCCAGTCACCAAAACCTAAAAAAAAATCAGAAGCAAAATGCATGTCAATACATGACAAACCAACTATCAATAATGAAAATAAGAAGAATAAGACTTGAAGGTCTTTAGATATAAGTCGAAACACACCACTGGATCTTTTGTACCATGCTGCAGATTACCACAACGTAGGTTCACTATTCCAAAAGGAGTGCGTTGTTCATGATGATTAGCATATTCATACACGGGTATCAGAGACTCTTTTCCTGTTTAAATAAAAATATTAATGCCAAAATACTTGTTTTTAGTTTATAAATTACAAGTATATATATGGAATGGCTGAAAATTGTGTGGTATCTGACTTAGACTTCAGTCAGATAGCCAAACATCTTTTAACTACTACTCAATGTACTCATACCTTTCTTAAACATTACAATATTATAACTTCCATCAGTTTTCATCCCTTCGTAATCCTTATCCTCCATAGTTCACCACCAAATATAACACTCAATATGTGAATCTGGAGAATAGTTATAGAGAATAAGATCCACGTCAGAATTTAGGATACAGTGATACTCCAGAAAATTGTTGCTGCTCTCTAGCAATTGGATAATAGGGAAAACTGCCCTGCTTAAAAGAACCTATTTGCTCCCACATGACATAAACAATCAAGTAAGGAAATCAATTGCGTCAAACTGGAGGTTGATTGTATAAGCATGTGTGTTTTTTACTTACTAACGAAATGATGCATGAGTAACATTTAACACCAATTGAGCATAAGAAAATCAAATGAATGCAGTAACTTTGCACATACCTCACCAAATAAGATTGAATAATAACACTATTGTCACTGTCTTTGCTCGATTGCCTTCTAAATTTTACACAAAGGGGCAGGAGAACTATTTACATCTACTATTTCTAGGTGTAGTGTTACATGAGAAATTAACTAAGCTAGAAAATAAAAGAAGGTTTAAAAGAAAAACCCTAGTTCAAAGGACAAACCAAAACAGCATATGAAACCCTAATTCATAGATATTCAATGGGCAAACCAAACAAAGATCATCAATGATCAACAAATTTGATAACAACTCTTACCAATTTTTTCTTCCGCTCCGCTTTCGACAGTCGATCTTCAATTTCATCAAAGGGGACACAACCACACACACAAACGAGGGGGAAGAGTGTTTTTTATTTCTTTGGAGAAGAGGGAACATTACCTCGTACACATAATTCTGCCATTTTTTTTTTCCTTGAAACATACCTTAGATTAAAAGGACTAGTTCCTCAGAGAAGTCTGAGGAGCAGTGTTTGGATCATACATATTACAGACCGACATAGGTAAAAGAGCATAACCATCACCAGAGGATGGAGCATAAACATTGGCCATGGTTTGGAGTTTAGTTTTCCATTCCTGCCTTAGGATATTACAATTAAGTTGCCTAAAATAAATAAAGAGTTCAACATTGTTATCAAACTGTGGAATGTTGGTTGATTGTTGAGGGGACCTCCATTTTGTCTTCAAATTCTTCAATATCTTTGGATCGACTATCTCAATATTACATGTCCTGTGCTTGTTGTGTTGATGCCATTTCAGTGCTTCAATGATCCCCACCGCCCCACTTTGTTGTAGTGAGGTCACTGCGCAGTGGCAGGCCCATCCTCCTTTGATTGCTCCTTGTTCATCTGTCAAAACATTTATCACAATAGCAGTATGAGGTTGGTCTTTCCAGCAGGTGTAGCAGTGCATGGTTAACTTGGACATTTGTTCTGAAGTTTGCAATTGGCTTAGCTGGTTCAGATTTGGTGTTCTGTTGTGTGAAAGATTGTTGTGTTTGTATTTGCTGGTTTGGATATGGTTTTCCACAAGGTGTATAGTAGTCGCAGGTGGTTGAAGCTTTTGTTGGAATGTTTTTAGGCATCTGGCTTTCCAGATGTTTTTAGGCATCTGCCATTTGATCTCACCAGTTTCGAGTCACAAGTGTATTTTGGATCACATCCCAAATGCTGGGCCATGAGCCCATTTTGCGTCTATAATCAAATTTTGGGTGTAACATTTTTATTTTCATTTTTAATAGGAAAATATTTTGGTTATTTTTTTAATAGGAAAAGATTTAGGATGCATAAGAAAAAAAAAAGGATTTAGGTTAAAAAGTAAAAACCCAACAGTTACATTATAAATTTCTCTCTTGTAAGAGACTAGAAATAACCCGTGCCATAACGGCACTGCATGAGACAAAATATTTTTGGTTAGAATGATTTTAATAATGAACGCAAAATTGGGGGATATAAAAAGGAATTCGGGGATATAAGAAAAGGACAAAAATTGGATCCATATATCAATTCGGGGTCACCCCTTATCTAAGTATTTTACGTAATACCTAATCTACCCCTCACTAATCAGGATTAGTGATTAATAATAATTAGTAAAATCATAAGATTTTTTATAAATGATTAATGTGTGTTTTATTTGAATTTGGGTTAGCGAGGTGAGAGTAGAAGGAGGGAAAAATATTTTGAGAGAGAAATTTTTTTTGGGAAAAATGGAGGATGATTGTGAAGAGAGAATTACTGCTGCTGAATCTTTAGCTCAACTATAACAAGGAGCATATCTTGAATCTTCAGCTAACGACAACAGCTCTCAATTGCAACTCTTTGTTGAGCCAACACCCTTGAATGATGATTTTGACGAGTATGGAGAGTTTCTTGAAGAACCAACACAAGAAAGTAAACTTGCACAACATAGTATCATCCCCAACCCACAGTAAAGTCGCTAAGATGTTGAAAAATCGAATTTTTTCTTTAAACCCGCCATTTTTTCAACTGAAATACCTAGGTGCCGGCATGGTAATGAATCCCATGACGGTAGTCAGGGTACCGACATGGTATTCATACTACGACCATGCTTAGGTGAGACCGATATCCCCCATTTTGAATATTGATCCGGCATAGCATTCTTCTAAAAACTATGCCGGTGACGTAGATTAACCTTTTTACCTACCAAGGAATATACTACGGAATATTCAACCGACATGGTTTCATTGATAGGTTACCATGCCGGTACTGCATGAAAAACATACAGGAAACAGTACCATCCCAAACCAAAAACCGGCATTGAAACTTAATAAACATCAACGCCGGAACTGGGTCCCGGCGTGGTACCATCAATATCGATAATTCCGGCACCAAAACCGGCGTTTAATATCAATTATTTTCAATGCCCTAATTTTGTACCGGCTTGGGACAATAGATTACGAGAATGCCGGCATCCGTGATTCCGGCGTTGTTTTCTAATGAAACATTTATGCCGGAATAGGTTTCAAATTTGGTCTTCCGTTTTGGTTAACTTAGACTATGCCAGAACAATGGTCGAGCATACCGGTACGGGTTTCCGGCATAGTATTTTAATTTTGTTTGGAACTAATTTTCATTCGATCTTTAGGTGGTGACATATAGTGATCCAACAAATGCAAAGCCGCTTTATCGGGATACGTCGGAATACTATAAAATCCCTCCGGTATGTGACCAAAGAATACTTTTCACCTAGTATCTTGAACTTTACTAATGGATTGCTAGTAATGAACCTTCTAATGAAAGCGAAATTGTTCTTATGTAGGGAATAACAGGTCGAAAGGAAGCAATCGCTTGGGCTAAAGAGACGGCTCTTAAGAACATGTGTGTGTTGGTGAGGATTAGAAGGTTCGAAGAGGCGTTTTGAGATGGCTTGCGAGAGAAGTGGGAAATACAAGGAGAATAATAGCCACAAGAGAAAGGATTATGTATATCCAAAGAAGACTAATAGGGTATACAAGACTCGTACGAGGAAGAATAATTACCCGTTTAAGCTTGTATTAGTTTAAATGACATGAACAATTGGGATTGTGGGGTTTTGTGTGGCGAGTCATAACCATAGGGATCCGAAAGATTTTGTTGGTCACTCCTTAGTTGCGAAGCTAAAACCTGACGAGTTCGAGGATGTGAAGAGATTGACCAAAGCACTTATCAAACCGATACAAATTCTCAGAAGCTTCAAGGAAAAGGATGAGCCTAACGTGTCTTCTCTACGTACAATTTATGTCGCACAAGTAACTATTAGAAGGGTGGAAAGGGAAGGGAGGAGCGTTATGCAAGAATTTAAGAAGATAGTTTGGGATCACAACTACACGCGTATCATTAAAAGAGGGTCGATGAGAAGCTCCTTCAAATATTCATCTCGCATCCTTTGCTTTCACAATTGGCAAATACATGTTGTGGTGTTCTTTTGATGGATTGCACCTACAAGACAAACAAATACAATATGCCGTTGTTCAACATCGTGGGGCAAACCTCGGACAAGGTAACATTCACATTGGCTTGGTGTTTAATGGAAAACGAGAGGGACTATAATTATCATTGGGCATTACGACAATTGAAATTGTTCTTCCGGGAAAATCAACTTCCGAGGGTCATCGTAACCGATAACGATGACGCATTAATGAAAGCAATATCCGATATCTTCCCGGATGCACAAAATTTCCTATGTACATATCATATACGTAATAATGTGATAAAAACTTGCCATGCCTTGTTTGAACCCGCAAAGGCGGATATTAAGAAGAGAATGATGGTACAACTAGAGGAAGGTGTTCGAAAGAACAAACTATCCCCCGAAGAATAAGAAGATGAGAGAGGCAAGATAAAGGAGCGAGTGGACAAAGAACATGCGTAAAATCATAAAAAGTGGTTGGAATTTCTAAGAGATTGGGAGAAAGTTTATTGGTCTCTTACCGAGGTTATGTACGAAAAGAGATTGGAGAAGTTATTGTCGATTGGAACGAAGTTTATCCGACTGCCGTCTGGTATTGTCGAACTCAGTGGTTGGATAAGTTCAAGGAAAAATTTGTGCGTGCATGGACAAACCGGTATAGACACTTTAAGAGTGAAGCAGCTAGTGCAGCTGAGTCCTCTCATGGGATATTTAAAGATCTCATCCAGTCCGGTCAAGGCAATGTGGTTACGGTCACCGCTCATGACCTTAGTAGTAGCTGGATCAGTACTGCTACGTCGAGAAGACTTACGTTTTGCTTCTAAAACAGCTTTGCATTTTCTTTTGTTCTTTTGTGCTGCTTTAGACCTATGTTCCAATATGTAAACTGAGTTATATAATGACAGCCGACATAGAAATCGAACAAAACATAAGTGCCGGCATTCTAATCAATGGCTGCCGGCATTGGGAACATGCATTGTCAAATAGATATTAGGAATGCCGGTACTGTGGGATTTTAGTACAGAGTTTTTAACAAAATAGGAAAATAAAAACGGCATAGTATTGATCAAATATACAAAGCCGACACAGGGAACCGGCATGGTATTCAATTAAATATGTATGCCGGCAGGCTCATGCAATAAAATCGGGATTCAAGACATATAATCTGGCATGATTTTCAAATTGTATTCTACCGCGAATCAAACATGCAACTGAACTTCAAATTGGAATTTTAAAAATTACTTTTAGTGTAGTAGAAAGGCTAAAAAACCAAGTTTCACTTTGTGTTTTCTACTATGGGATAAACCCTAAAAGTAAAAAAACTTCAATTCAACATAGACATCACTTACCGCATCAAATTTGTTATTTCCACCTCACCAACAGACTCGTCAGGCACTTGTTGCGCTTTTGATTTCGATTTTCCACCATCTTCAACAGATTCATCGGGATTGGGTATGGGTTTTCACGGGGTTTGCGACGACCCATTGTCTTTGGTATGAAAGATGAAACAAAAATGGAGATTGAATACAAAGGGAGACTCGAAAGATTTTCCTTTCTATAACCGTCACTTAAATAGAATGAAGGAGTTTGTAAATCGACGCATAAACCGGTATTAAGGATTTTGTAACCGTCAAATAAGTGGGATGAAATAGTTTGTAACCGTCAAATAAGTGGAATGAATGAGTTTGTAAAGCGCCACATAACTTGTGTTTGTAACCGTCGAATGCCGGCATGGATGAGATGGAACAATTCAATGCCGGTATTCTGAAAATAAGTTTAAATTGTAACCATGAGACCGGCATTGTTTGTTGATCACAATTCAACGCCGACACAGGTAACGGTATAGTATTTGGTGTATTTGTCAATGCCGGTAGGGGAAAGAAACTTGATGAATAAACAACATTAACCACATAATCTTAAGGAAATAAAATTAAAAAAATTAACCCAAACTAATTGCAACTAACATCATTTCTTAAGGAAATAAACATAAAGACCGTTACACATAAAATGAAAGATCTCAACCCAATTGCAACTAACATCATTTCCTGGAACGAGATTCAATAAGCAAAGCAGCTTCGAAATGCCTAAAAGGCTCTTTTCTCCACTTGGTATATGCGTCCTGAGCTTGATACCTATTCCCTCTGTATCTTGCAAGAAACTCGTTGTATTTGCGACATAACTTTATGAGTGCAATTGTTCGATTTTGTACATAGAGATCACCGTAATCAATTCTGCATTTCTTACCTTCCAAGAAGTTATTCATGTAAGGACCAATCCTAAAAAGACCCCAAAAAAGATTCGAAGGGCGGTGATCTTCATGGATATCCGATACTATGTAGTAAATTTTAATCCACTCGGTTTCTTCCTCGACATCCGCTTCTATCTTAGATTGTTTATGACGTTTAAGGATCTCTTTAGCTTCTTTGCGATAATGTTCAAGCTTTGCTTCCTATTCTTCTTCTCTTTTCCTCTTAAGTATCTCTTCTTCCATTAGGGCAATTGACTTGGTGGTTTCTTCCTTCCTTTTTAGTTTTTCTAGTATAAGGGCAACTGAGTTGGTGGATGATAATTGATTTCCCAACGGAGTGGATAGTTTGTTCTTCTTGAGTTTTTCTTTTTCCATGGCAATGATGAAATCGGTTGTTGTTGATGGATTTGAGTTGGTGGTGGATGATAATTGATTTCCCATCAGAGTGGATAGTTTGTCTTTTTCCATGGCAATGATGAAATCGGTAGTTGCTGATGGATTTTGCATTGGAGGTATCAAGTGAAATGGGTGAATCCATTGCATTAAATAGATGAATGCACAACGGCTTTATAGTGCCGGCATAGTCAGTGAGCTAGTATCAACGCCGGCACTTGTCTTTGCTGGTTTATGGTTTAAAAAAATAGTTGTTGGGCATTGAATTTTGAACGAGCTGGCATTGGGATAAGGATAACCGACATGCCGGCACTGACTACCGGCATTCTGTTATCTTTCAATCAAATGCCGGCATAAGGGTATTTGTACACAAAAACAAAGTAAATTAGACACTCTACCCCGGCATAGAGTAATATACTATAATCCATGCCGGCACCAGTAGGCAATTGATATATGTTTACATACTAAGCCGGAACTATAATTTATTTCGAACGTAATCCTTGTCGACGGAACAAAGAATGCACTTAGCACGTGCATCAATCCTTTAAACCACTTGGTGACCCAAGTGGACGAGTTATAGTCTCGTGAGGGCTTACACAGAGATGTACTCACAAAACCTTACAAAATACCTAACCAAATACCCTAAAAACCTAAGCAAATAACACTAAACTATCAATCTTCTTAAGAAGAATCCGTTTCCGATTCATCTAGCTTGTGGTACTCCGTGACTTTGGTTACAATATGGTTCACGTTAGCTTCAAACATGAATGCTTCTCCTTTTCTTGTAAGTAACGCGTTTTCACGGCTTCATGCTACAAAAACAATGCACAAACTTTGTTTGTTACATAAAAATTGAAAAAGAGTAGATTGTGTTGAATTAATCATAAAGATACTTACGAGTTGTTGAGGGGACAATCTACTGTGGGTAGCGTGGTCGATCCGGTGTTTCATTTTTGGATACTCAACCACCGCATTTAGGATGATGTCGTGTCGTTGCTCGATTTGTTGAGCAGTTCTTCCTTTCGGGTTACTGTAATCGTGAATAAATTAAAATTCTTCAACCACATGGAATCCCGCGTGCTGTTATCTATAGTTGAAGGACGAGTTTCGGCGTACCATGCTTGGGTGATTGCTAAATCTTCCTCCGAGTCAAACGATGCCATTTGTTGTATGTGGGATTAGGTACTATACTAAGCTATTAATTGATGATTATTATGGGGTTTAGGGTTTCTAAGTTAAGAGGCTCAAGGAGATATATAAGAACACGAGTTTTGGGCTTTTGGGTCTAAGAATTAGCTCTCTTTATATAAAGAAAAACGTCAACGACTAGTATTTTTGAAAATCACCAAAACCGGCATTGAAGTAACCGTGAAATAGGATGTCGACATATGGTTCCTATGACGGTTTATCATAAGATGACAATGCCAGTACAGGGAATTTCTTTACAAAGATTGGGCCAAATATGCAACCAATACCGGCATGGTTTTAAAACACTATGAAATGCCGGTACAGGGAACCGACATTCAATCTATAATAACGACTATGCCGGCATTTGTTAAATTCAAAAAAAAAAAAACGGCTAGTTTTTTGAAAAATAAGACCGTTGGAGATTTATTTCTATATAATACTCCCCATTCCTTTGGAAAAATCTACACAAACCACCCACCAAATAAAAAAAATCATTCTCTCAAGAAAGCAAGCATGGTTAAAACTTCACAAGGGATAGGGGATTCATCATCTACCTCTATTTGCAAAGTAAGTAGATTTACTAACAATATGATCTTCACTACTATGACGCATAACTAATATAATCTTCTCTTACAGAGTCTTTGCAAGTGTCAAATTTGCAAGTCACCTTCTCATCTAGCCATAGACTGTCCTTTTATTTATTCAAAGTGTAAAAGCTGTGATGGGACACGCCGGTTTTGGATTGCAAAAACTGATGATACTGAAAAATGGAAGAATGTTTCTAAGGTGTTTGAATCACCCAAAGTGCGATGAGTTTCAATGGCTTGACAAAGCTGTTGAACTAGAACGGTACCACAAGGGCCAATGCAAGCCTATCGATGGGTGTGATGGGTGTTATATGAAGGGAAAGGAATATGTTGAAAGAGAAGAAGAACCAGTGAAGATGATCCTTGACACCCCCATCCCGGACGATGTCTTGAGCAGATTCGGAAAGGCTCAAAGGTTCCGCAATTGTTGAAAAGGGATGGAAATAGATAATCCATTCCATTGTTTTTAGCATGTTTTAATTTAAAGTTTCAAATCCGATGTAATAGATTACTTAGGAATGAAATAAAAGAGCATTTGAAATGCATTTATACTCAAAACTGGCAGAGTGCCGGCATAGAAGCAATCAAACTTACAAGTCTTTGGTTTTACGTCGACTATAAAAATTTGAAAAAATCATACTACTGGCATAGAGTTTAGAAAATACGACTATGCCGGTACCTTCCAAAAAGTATATAGGAACATGAAATTTTTAATCTTCTTGTTCCGGTATGGTTTTATAAAACATTTCACTGCCGGTACTGGAAACCGGCATCGAATTGTAATTATCGTGCATAAATAGCAGTCGTAAATAAATATTGCAAAAATAACCTTTCACTAGAAATCTAAACATGTTCAACATAAAGAAATCACTAGAAATCTAAACATGTTCAACATAAACGAAACAACTGGATTCTTCTTAAATGTTCGTAATCCAGGTATCATAAACTAAAAGCAAACCAAACAACTAAAGAGTTAACTGGTAGGCTCAGGAATGTTACCTACAATTAAAACTGCAAGTGCACAGTGTCGACAAGCAACACAGGGCAAGCACAGGTCGATCCACAGAGACTTGGAGGGTGTAACGTTGAAGCTTATGGTCTTACTAAACTGATTCTTAATGAGAAGTAACACAAAGGGGTTGTTTTGGGTGTCGATATGACAAGATGTTGGTATTAACAAGTAATTAAGCAGATTGTAAAGTAAATATGCAAAACAGATTATCAACAAAGGCTAAAGAGTTACTAGGGTGATTGAATTCACCTCATAATCCTATGCTAAGGCAATACAAATTCAAGTTATGTTCTTGTTCCTTCCCAAGGAAGATTCTAAAGAATAAGTTATCAACAAATCTCACTAATTCCCCCTAGTATCAACTGTCTTCTTACAGTACAATTGATCACAAGTTCCTTGGTCAATTTGCTGTAGCATCATTCCTATCTTATTAAGCACATATCTTCTTCCATGGAAGTCTCAAATGGAGAATTTGTTAACAACTATCACTAATTCTCCCCTAGTATTGGTTGTCTTCTTACAGTACAACCAATCACGGGCTAATTTGATCAACTAGCTAACTATTACTCCTATCTCAATTAAGCACAGCAAGAACAACAACATGAATATGAATTAACTCAACATATTATTAAGGTTTCATCTACAGCCTAGCAAAGTTGTTTAGAACATAATACAAGATGAAATTAAACCTAATTTACTACTGCAAGTTGCACCGGTTACTCCGGGCTTAAGTTTTACATCACACCCGCCTTCCCTATTTATACATGAAAATCTCTCAATTCAACTTCAATTCGGAAATTAAATGCAAACCCACTCACCATAACCGCATGAATTGTTGTCTCCTCTCGCAACTTCATTAAATTGGTGTTGGGGAAACACTAACTTTATCTATCTCAAACCTAGATTCTAGGGTTTATGAGAAGAAGCTATGAAGGAGATAGGTAAGAGCTAGAAGGTGTAGAAGGTGGCTGTGCTGGTGACAGAGAGGTTGGTCGGGAGAAGAAGGTGCTGCTGGTGTTGTTGGAGCTGCAGAAATGGTCGGGGGGGGAAGAGATGAGAGCTCTGGTTCTTGTTGGGAAGAAGAAAGAAGAAGTGAAGGTGGGGAGTGTTTGGCTGCTGCTCGGTTAGGTGAAGGTGGTAGGTGGCTATGGTGTGAGGAGGGAGCAGCGAACGTTGATGCATGGCAAGGCTAGGACGTTGGATGCAGCTGATAGATTAAATCTATTGGCTCAGGATGGAGCAGGCTTGGATTAGGGTATGGGTCGGATCTTGGATAGATCTAGCCCATATCTTTGTAAACAGGTTGCTACTAGTCAGGTTGCAACTGATGCGCAGGTGGGTTGCAACTTGTCTTCCATTATCGCTAGTCTCCAACTTTCTGCTCTTTTGGCTCCTCAATTCATCCAAGCTTTATTTACTACCTAAAAACACAAAATTAATTAGTACAAGTATTTATTCTTGAAAACAAAGAAAATACAGAATTTGGGATAATATATGATTTTAAAGCACAAAATATGAGTTAAATGCCAATAAAAAGGTGTGGAAATATGCAATATTTGGCACTCACTAAATACCCCCAAACCTGAATTTTACTTGTCCTCAAGTGAAACAGAAATTAAGAAATCCTAACTATGCCACTGTCGCTGGTCTCTCAAATGCATTTAGCGTATGCACTAAGCCTTTGAACCCCTAGGTGTCCCTAGTGGACGAGTTGTAGTCTCGTGAGGGTTTACCAGAGGTGTACCCACAAAACCTTCTCCAACTTCAGAGCGTAAAAGAGTCTCAAGCATCCAAGGAGCTATGAGGACATAGAGTTTCGCATGCTAGTAACACGAAGTTAGAACTACCAAAGAACGCATTCTCATCCTTAAGAGTTGAGCGAGAAATAACCATACCATATGAAAGAATTCGGTCTCGAGAGTGATCACAAGCCTCGACTTCTGCCTCACCAATAGGGTTTTATGATAATTGCACTCAAAAAGACCGTTTTTTTAGTCTCTCATGTGTGCAGGCAGGAATAAAGAGAGAAATCCTGCACACGTTGAATGGTGGGAAGGAGAACCTTCCGAAATAATTTCTGGAGACTCCACAAAATTGTGGAAAAAAAAAGAATCTTTTTCTGATGATATCTAAGAAAGGAAATCAACCATTAGCAAGGATGGGAGTACTCACTTACCTTCACATCCGATCGGCAATTAATACCACTCTCACAACATCCATAGAAATGTCTTCAATATATTTCCTTCGGTCTTCAACTGTAGATGATGAACTTCTGAACTTCGCAAAAACTTGACAATTTGTAACTTTTCTCTTCAATTTCCTTGTTGCTTGGAATTTTCTTCTTTACCATGGTGGTATCAAAACTAGACTAAGAAAATAAACTAAATTTTTTTTTTTGAATTAACTCTGAATATGAATTAACACATGAAATGAAAATACAACAAAAACAATGAAACTACTAACTCCATGGATGAAGGACTTTATCACTCAATTCTTCACAACTTGTATTGTTTTGATTTCATAAACTTCACTAATTCTCATCTTATTTTCTTTTCTTTGAATTGTTGCATGTAAACCTTGGACTATTTCGACTTTTCTTCAAATATTCTGATGTTGCTCTGCTTGTTGATGATGATGTGTTTCTATGGATCTGTTGATGTTGTCGAGAGGGAGAGAGTGTGGTGTTAACTGCTAATCAAACTACAAGAAGGAGTTTTCATCTTTAGACGTCATCCTCATGATTGACAAAATTAGCACTCAAGAGATCAAAAATAGTGCTGAAAGTGCTGCGAAGTTGGGTAGCTCACCATTCCTACCCGGAATTGACGTACGGTGACACACACTCTAACAGAACTTTTTAGATAGTCACAAAAAATGAAGGTCGGTGCCTCGCTTGATGTAAAAATGGGTAGTCTCCACTATGGGTGATCACAATTATACTACCAAATATCTTTGCAGCACCTAATTCGCCCTCCGGCATGGTTAAATCCAACTTTAACGCTCTAACAACTAAGAAACCCGATTGTGTTCTCCAGTACTTCCAATTTCAGTTATTTCGGCCAGACTCTCTATGTAAACATAGCTAGAAGCATGCTAGTGACTCTAAGATCTCTAAAAGTTGGAGGTTTTTATGTACATATTTACAAAGAGTTTTGAAAATTTTGATTGATTTTTTTTTTTTTTTTTTTATACAAAAGACTAAAAACTCTATATGCAAAACACACCCCCAAACCTAAATCTAACATTGTCCTCAATGTGTCAAAATATGATCAGAATTACAACCACATACCAGGAGAATAGGGCGGAAGCAGATTTAAAGGAAAGAGATTACCGGTATGTCGGCGAAAGCAAGATTAGAGCTTCATTAATCACGGCTAGAACCCAAAAAGAACTCAGTTGATGTCATATTGGATTAGCACAATATCTACCAAATAAGACTCAACCGATTCAAGATAAAAGATGTAACATTACCTACTGGATTATATACAAGAAAAATTCACCATACACCAACAATCTAAAGAGTTGAGGATCAACCCAAAAGACGATATGCAGAAACATCAACAACCTTACACATATATAACATGAGAGTGCAAGTAAGACTGTATATGTGAACGAGTTACCCCCAAACCTAAACTTGTCAACAGATGTGTTTTTGAGCACAAAATCTTGCAATTTTAGAGGTACATCATGCACAAGGTCTAATTCAAAATGAGTTTTGTTAAGAACATGCAGATGTACACATTCCAACTGTGGCTCCTTAAAGGTGTTATACTTTGATGCAAAATAGTCCAAGAGGACTTGGGAGGCACAAAGTTCCAATCCTAGATTAGGTATTCTTAGAAAAGTTGGTTTTACAATTTTGTTACAAACCACATCTAGGTTTGGTGGAGGAGTTTCAATCTGTGACTTGGGAAAGAAAGTAGGTACATCTAAGTTGTTTTCATGTATACGATCATTAGTGTCAACAGACAATTCAACCTTCCCTAGGTCGGTCACGAGCTGCCCAGCATGTATACTTTCACAAAACAATTGCAGTAGTCCCAGATCAACATCAACATCACATGTATATGCATATGGAATACTAGGAGAAACATCATTCATGAAGGTCGAGGCAGAGAAGCCTAATGTTTCGAACCCAAAGGTTCCACAATATGTTCAGCATAATCATGTTCTTCAAGCATAACATATTCATCATCATCATCATCATAACAAAAATGCATTTCCCTATTCAAAATTGTAGCATTTCTAGTCCCTTCTTTTACCTCTATATTAGGTCTGGTTTCAATATTAACAACTTGACTAGGAACATAAACACTATTCTCAAAATTTACTTTAGGATTAAACGTCATTTCATTCTGAAACTCCCTCTCCTCATTTTCTAAACGAAGAAGGTTTATTTTTAACAATGTATTAAGTTGTTCAATGGAAAGAGAGTTTTCAACAGTAGGTATCCTCATAGCATATTGGTATTCAGTACATGGTTGCGCATGAGGGTCACTACAGAAAGGAAATTCAGAAGCAATGCTATATGGTTTATCATGCAATAAATTCAATTCAAACCTAGCATTATTTTGTTCGATGAGCATGAGATTTTCTTCCATAGATTGCCTACAAGATGTCGGGGAAGTATAAAATTGTTCAACTCCCCACTATGGTGAATGATACATGTGTGCATGGTCATTAGGGTCTATAAAATACTGATCGCAACCTTCGAAAGGTTGATTATGGTCCCAATAACTACCAGCTTCATAACCTGTCGGTAATTCATATCTTGGATGTTCATGGTATTCTCTAGATTGCCTAAAATCATGCAAAATATAGCAGTCCTCAGCAGGATGGCCTAAGCTACCATATAAGGTACAAGCATACATTTCAGATTGCCTAGGGGAATTAGATTCGACAGATTTCTCATGTAATTGCATTTCTAAAGCTGCAGTTTGAGCTTCTAATTGATCCAAAAGTGATGATTGTGAGAGTTGGGCACTATAAAGATGTTCATTTTTACCCTGTGATGGATGGTACATGTGTGAATAGTTATTAGGGTCCATGTATTGATGCTCAGGACTATGAAAATGTCCATAACAATCCCTATAACTAGTGACATCATGGTCTATGGGAGGCTCATAACATGAAGCATGCCCGTAAGCAAGTTCTCTAATGGATTTATTTTCATCCCCAGTTGCAGACCAAAATCCTGACATGTTATGGTTATCAGACAACCAAACAATTCACAAGGTCATGTTCATGGCATAGTGAAGTAACAATTTAGCTAGTAAATAAATTACTCAATCAGTTCAGATTTATGCACAGCGTAGCTATATGTTGCAGTTTCGAGAAGGTTATGCAAAGCTCAGCAAGCATACATTCATTATAAAAACATCAACCAACTTGTTATAACACTCATCCAGCCAAACAGTTCAGAAATATGAAGAGAAATCTCGATAAAACCAGAGGCTAGCTTTTGGAATTAATGCACACAGATTCAAAGAGTGATAGATGATGCTTAGCAGTGTGTAGATTCAGAGATTATGCAAAAATCAAAGCACGGCTAACAACAAACTCAAGCTAACCAACACACTCAACTTTCACACGAGTTCACAAGCTAGTCCTTTAACACACGTAACCGATGTACGTTGATTTTAAGAATTTGCACAACAAAAATTTGCTTGATAGGTCGGCTAAAGATTATGCGCACACTCAAGGCAAAGATAGGCCGGGTGACTATAATAATCAACAAGCTTGGCAGGTGAACATGGCTTAACCGATTCAACGGTGTCAAAGACGCTACTCAAGTTTCACATATCATGCGCAAAGGTACCGGGGGCAGCTAGTTCAAAAATCATTCAAGTTTTGTACATCCAATAACAATCTCAGTTCACCAAAGCAAAACTCAAATATCACTAGCTTATGTTTTTGGGAATGGAAAAAAATACAGTTCTCAGATTCAAATTGGTTTACTGGTTACAACACAATCAAATGCCACAACTTGGAAGAGTAGTATAATGCTCAGCAGGACAGGACAACTAGTGTACCAGGCTATCAGGGTTTATCATTCATGCAGATATAGAGTGTAATGGTGTTTGAGAATGACCAACCGGTTTTAGCCACAATGGCTATGCTGTTCTGCTCCTTTTTATGCTTTTCCTTGGTTTGCTGCTTTGGTTTCAAAGGTACAATTTCAACAAGTAGTCATTTCACTCAGAAAAATCATGCTTGTGGGTATCAGGGTTGACAATCATCATTGAGCATCATTTCAGCAGTCACAGCAGATATTTAAGACAAATTTTGAGTTTGATAATACAATACCGCCAATATAAAACTGGGTTTAGGCACTCCACATATTGTGTTTCGTTCCTTGTATTTCCTTTCTTTTGTGTCGCAGAGATATGTTGCAGGTACCTGGCTACTCAACAGAGAAGTTATTAGTTTCCAGAATTGCACAGTTGAAGCAAGATAGGGAAATATCACAATTTGATCAAAACTGGCTATGAAGACTCTACAGCATAACAGAGATTTTGAACTGCTATGCTGAATTGTTAACCATGGCAGATTGAGCTTATCATAAGCTACACGGTTACAATGGAGCAGGTCTAAGCTAACACAGAATATGATGATGCATAATAAATGCTAAAGTGCTTGTGCTTATATGTCACAGGGGAATGAAAAAAAAATTGAGTATCAGTGGATTAACGGAACCACTACATACCTGCTGAGACTACAATGATAATTGCACACAGAATGTTGTTAATTGAATGAATCACAGCAGGAAAAACCAGAAAAGTTGCCAGGAATGAGTGCTGATAATGGCTGGACGCAAGCTAAACATGGATATGATGCAAAGTAAACTAACTAACAAAAAGACTAAGAAAATAGGATGACTGAAAATTAAAACTACAGCTTTGCAGTTTATATGAAATGCAACTAACTAGTATTTACAGGGATAATATGTTTGCTAAGTTACAGCTACAGATGCACACAGAAAGCTTGATATGGAGCAAGTTATATTAAATATGGCAGAAAGCAGAGATGGTATGATATAAAATAATGAGGCAGGTGGAGCTAAAACAAGATGGAGATATACAATGAAACTGAAAAATAAAAATTACAGCTAAGTTATACTCTAACAGGAAACGTAAATTCTAAACAAGTATATACACAGTTTCAGCTGTGATAACTAGATGTAGTTATGCGATGACAGAAAGTTTAAAAACTACAGCTACTAGAACAGCTAAGAGGTTACAAGGCTACACTACAATTACAACAGATTGATGAGAAGCTACGGGCTATAATGATCGAAGAGCTATAACTAGAAAAAGATGCAAGACAAACAAAGATGCAAGGTATATATAGATGGATCAAAACAACAATTTGAACTAATAACAGACAGCTATAATTAGTACTGAAACAAATATGTACAGAGTTTGAGATGAAATCAGAAAGATGGACCCAAAGAAACAATTACACCGCTACCGAGTCCCCGGCAGCGGCGTCAAAAACTTGGTAGGCTCAGGAATGTTACCTACAATTAAAACTGCAAGTGCACAGTGTCGATGAGCAACACAGGGCAAGCACAGGTCGATCCACATAGACTTGGAGGGTATAACGTTGAAGCTTATGGTCTTACTAAACTGATTCTTAATGAGAAGTAACGCATAGGGGTTGTTTTGGGTGTCGATACGACAAGATGTTGGTATTAACAAGTAATTAAGCAGATTGTAAAGTAAATATGCAAAACAGATTGTAAACAAAGGCTAAAGAGTTACTAGGGTGATTGAATTCACCTCATAATCCTATGCTAAGGCAATACAAATTCAAGTTATGTTCTTGTTCCTTCCCAAGGAAGATTCTAAAGAATAAGTTATCAACTAATCTCACTAATTCCCCCTAGTATCAACTGTCTTCTTACAGTACAATTGATCACAGGTTCCTTGGTCAATTTGCTGTAGCATCATTCCTATCTTATTAAGCACATATCTTCTTCCATGGAAGTCTCAAATGGAGAATTTGTTAACAACTATCACTAATTCTCCCCTAGTATTGGCTGTCTTCTTATAGTACAACCAATCACAGGCTAATTTGATAAACTAGCTAACTATTACTCCTATCTCAATTAAGCACAGCAAGAACAACAACATGAATATGAATTAACTCAACATATTATTAAGGTTTCATCTATAGCCTAGCAAAGTTGTTTAGAACATAATACAAGATGAAATTAAACCTAATTTACTACTGCAAGTTGCACCGGTTACTCCGGGCTTAAGTTTTACATCACACGGCCTTCCCTATTTATACATGAAAATCTCTCAATTCAACTTCAATTCGGAAATTAAATGCAAACCCACTCACCATAACTGCCTGAATTGTTGTCTCCTCTGCAACTTCATTAAATTAGTGTTGGGGAAACCCTAACTTTATCTATCTCAAACCTAGATTTTAGGGTTTATGAGAAGAAGCTATGAAGGAGATAGTTAAGAGCTAGGAGGTGTAGAAGGTGGCTGTGCTGGTGAAAGAGAGGTTGGTTGGGAGAAGAAGGTGCTGCTGGTGTTATTGGAGCTGCAGAAATGGTCGGGGGGGGGAAGAGATGAGAGCTCCGGTTCTTGTCGGGAAGAAGAAAGAAGAAGTGAAGGTGAGGAGTGTTTGGCTGCTGCTCGGTTAGGTGAAGGTAGTAGGTGTCTATGGTGTGAGGCGGGATCAGCGAATGTTGATGCATGGCAAGGCTAGGACGTTGGATGCAACTGATAGATCAAATCTATTGGCTTAGGATGGAGCAGGCTTGGATTCGGGTATGGGTCGGATCTTGGATAGTTCAAACTCATATCTTTGTAAACGGGTTGCTACTAGTCAGGTTGCAACTGATGCGCAAGCGGGTTGCAACTTCTCTTCCATAGTCGCTAGTCTCCAACTTTCTGCTCTTTTAGCTCCTCAATTCATCCAAGCTTTATTTACTACCTAAAAACACAAAATTAATTAGTACAAGTATTTATTCTTGAAAACAAAGAAAATACAGAATTTGGGATAATATATGATTTTAAAGCACAAAAGATGAGTTAAATGCCAATAAAAAGGTGTAGAAATATGCAATATTTGGAACTCATCATTAACCACGAGGTACAAACGAAAACAAGTTTGGAATTGTTCAAGACGTAACAACCACCATCGAAAAAAAGAAACACAACTAAAGAGTTAATCACTTGGTCTTTTGCTTCTTTTAGGCCGGTTTCTTCTTAGTTTCCCCGAACAAAGATTTTGCACTAGGGTCGGTTTCTTCAATTTTATCAAGCTTTTCCTCGACTTCCTTCATTTCTTCAAGGGATAGCACATTTCCTTCCTGGTACTTGCAACCCAAAATCTTCTTTAACTTGCCAAGCCGACACCGCTAGTTTAATACATCAAACACATAATTAGTATACATATAAGATTATGTGTACATTAAACGACTAATCAATTAACAATACTTACTAGCAATCCAACGATCTTATTTAGTTGGGTCATCGTAGGTGGTGCCTGTGCGGGAGTTGGAATGGGAGGGTTTTTTTGGGGAGGAACTTGGACGTCATCCGGGCGGACGACATAAGGATGTGACCATTGCAGGTAATCTTCCATGTCGTCGGCATCAACTTCATCACCGTTTTCAGCAATCTCCAATTTCTCTCACTGACTAATATCTACCAAACGACGTGGTTCCCTATCACTCCAATCTGTTGGGTCCGGTTTTGGAACATATTCTACATGCAACCGATTTGGAGTTGAAAAGCACCGAGAAAGGTCAAGATCAAAACATTGAAAGAGGCCGTCTAAAAATGTGCTAATTCCTTATATCCAACTTGGCGCATCACAAGTGTAGTATTAGCCATAACGTATCCTTTTGGGTGGAACAACGGCCCATGGTAAAATGCAACGTTACCAAACCTCAAAACATGGCAGTTTCCTCTAGCCTCGTTGTAAGGGTCGAACACAAAATCTTTGGTACTCATTGCGTCTAAAGCCAATCTCATATCGATCAGTTGACCTATGTTACCAGGCTTCGGAGTATTGTTGAACTCGTATCTCTTAGCTATAGGCATATCGGGTTCGGGAAGGTCTATGATCTTCAAGGAGGGGAAGACCTTGAACAAGGTTGGGAAGTGTTCATAAGCCCACACCTATTCCAATGTGAAGCAATAAGTTTTGTTTCTAAGTTCACGATAAGGGTACATGTGAACAATATACATAATAACATAAGTTTAAAAACAAAATTACCTGCATTAGAGTGAAATTCCCGACAAATTGGTTGGTTTTATCCTTAGAGGCCCTTCTCATCTTCGTCATCAAATGTTCCATTACCGCGGTGCCACAATAATAATTATAGACATCTTCCAACGGATCCAGTACTGAAGGTAGTTCTCACTAACCCTGTTGCCATTGGTGTCAGGGAATACCCTAGTGCCCAAGATGTATAACAGTATGCGGCGTTCAATATAACGAATTTGTTTAGGGTCCCATCCATCCTCCAAACTTCTTTTCTTTGTGTTTTCAAAATTCTTCTTAAGTAGCGTCAACTTGATTGTCTTTGTCTTAACAGACGTGGATTCATAAAAGCTCTCCACAGAAGTTTTGTAGTCCCAACCAAACAACTTGTTAGTCAGACCGTGCAACTTCGACCATTCTAGGTCCAGATACCCTGGATTCTTCTTAACATTCAAGCCTATAATGTTCTGAGAATCTTCAGGGATGAAGGTCATCTCCCCAAAAGGGAAGTGCATGGTATCGGTTTCACCATGATACCTTTCGACGAAGCAATTGTGGTAATGAGAATCAAAGCTTCACATAATTTTCAACCAAAGCATATAGACCAGTATCCTTTACTATTTGTCGGACCTCTTCACATTCGTCGGACAATTTCCAACAATCCGCGGCTTGGTTTCGGCAAACACGCACAACCTTCTTATGATCCTACAATTAAAGACAATACAATTAAGAGATTTTACATAAATACACAACAATACATATGTACAAGATAAAAAAATGCTTACATAGGTTTGATAGATAGTACGATCCCACGAGTGCTTGTATCCAAATAGTTTTTTGGTTCCGGAGCTTTACCCCAAATTCTACCACGTTCAAGGTCAGGTATCATGTCATTAATATGAGGAAGGTGGGAACCTTTAACTGTCACTTTGACGTTGCCCTTCTTGCCATTGCCTTGTGTTGGTTGTTGACTTGGCCCACCAACTTCGCTTTGGCTTGCTAATTGACTTTCCTCTTCATCTTGCTCATCTTGATCATCGTGCTCACGGATTGCAAGTCGATTAAGGTCACCACCACTCTCCCAAATTATCCCTCTTGTATTAGCCCCCAAACGCATCTTACGACCTTGATCTTTCCCTCGAGGAGCGAGGGCGAGGAGTATCAAGACCGTCCTTCCTTCTTCTCTTAGTGACATCATCTTTAGTTTTTCTTTTGTTAGCTTCATTGGATTTTGACCTATATCGTAAGCACACGAAAAGCAATGAATATAAGACAACTCACCTTTAGTTTTAGTATCGGCATTGAATACCTTAAAATAAACCACACCTAAGTACAATGTTCAAAGCAAGTAAACATTGACTATCGATCAGTCCGGGTACCAAGTACCGGCATACAATGCAACCTAAAATCTATGCCGGTATTTGTGATAATTTTCATGTATGTTTTAAGTCCACTACCGGCATAATCGAATTATTACAAAAGAATGCTGGTACCCAAAACCGGCATACAATGCAACCCAAAATCTATGCCGGTACTGGTGACAAATTCATAAACTCTCATGTATGTTTTAAGTCCACTACCGGCATACACGAATTATTATCAAAGACTGTCGGTACTAAAAACCTAAGCCTTGTATTCATCCTAGATTGAATGTCGGTAGGGAAAATTCGGTTTTCGGTGAATCTAGGGTTGGAAACCAGATCTTGTATTCATCCTAGATTGAATGCCGGAACACAAAACCGGCATTGTGTTCATACAAATTTCGGTGTCGGTACTCTACGAAACTCAACTGATTTTGAGTTAGGGTTCGCGATTCTAACCTAAACCCATTGCTATATATCGAATTAAACACTCATAAACTAGTTCAAAATCACCTACCTTCTCATAGAAGCCAGGCTTGCGAGGGGTTGATCGTCAGAGAACGTTGCTTCTTCGTCTTCTTGCTTTTGAGCAATCTTAGCAATTCTTTGTTCCTATTTTTGTTGAGCAATCGATTTTGAGTTCGATTGGGCTTTTGCTTTCTTTCGTGGAGGCATTGTTTATGATTCGGGTAGGTTAATCAATGAAGAAATTTTTGAATCGACGAAGAACGGATGAAGAGCGATGATTTTTTTTTTTTTTTTTTAAAAACCTAACCCTAAGAGTGCTAAAGAGTGAATTGAAAGAATGGGGGATATGTTTTGATTATTTGATTTTAATGTTTTAGGAGAAAGGGCATAATGGTCTTTTCATAATGTTTTTTAATTAACCAAAGGGTATTTTAGTTTTTCATACCCAAAAAACACCCCTTAACACACACCATGGGTTGGGAGAAGTAATCAATATCCCCCAATTCCTTTTTATATCCCCCAATTTCGCGTTTTTAATAATTACCACACACTATGACGCTTAATTAGACCCATGTGAACTTGTAGACATGAAATCTTAATTCAAATAATTATAACTTCGGTTACACTTAAATAATAGTTTAATAATTCCTCACGATATTCTTTAGACTTCAAATAATAGTTTTTGATAAAAATTCCTCATTGATCATTCTTTGAAGGACGAAATCGGGATTTCTCCATTGTTGTATTGAACTTAGAGAGTGAATAGAGTCCTCCCTAATGGAGCAATGTTCCGAACTTCCAATATCAAATTCTTAGGGAAGAGGACGTGACGTCAAGATTGATTAGACTGCATGACTAATATTTTTATTTTAAAAAAAAAAAGAACATTAGTTTGATTTGGACTGAAATAAAAATATACTCACGTTTTGATCGATCATTAGTAAATCCAAAGCAGTGACTTAGCCATGAAATCGACATCTTCCCATTTTCTGGCAACACGAAACTTGAGTACTGCAGGTTTATTTTCATCGCACTTATGTAAAAAATGATTAGAATGCATCACTAATGTTTTATTCTTTAAAAAAAATAGTTTAATTCGGATCGAAATAACAATATACTCAAGTTTTCATCGATCATTAGTAAATCCAAAGTAGTGACTTTGTTGGTCGCCATGAAATCGATCTCTTCCCATTTTCTTGCAACACGAAACCCGAGTACTGCATTTTTATTTTCATCGCAATCATGCAATCTCGAAGAAAAAAAACAAACACGTTTTGGGCGACGGTTTTTATGGGGTTGCGGCTTATCATGTTTGACATGTTGATACTCTTAAGCTAAAAATTTCACCAAAAAATTAAGTTGGAATGAGTGAATGAGTTGGAAATGAGTGAATGAGTGAATCTGTGTAATTGAAGAAATACACTCCTTTATTTAAACACTGCTCATTGATAATTGTAATTAGGGACACATTCAATTTTTTGGACGTTTTTTCTTTTGGAATGGGTTAATACGTGCTAGTCATAAAGGAGCAGCCGTTTCATTGCATGCAGACCTTAGAGCATGGACGGTTTTAACTTATTTGTTGATAAACAACTCCCTTAATCGTGGGAGGGTAATGGGGGAGTAAATAGAGGATCCAAAGCAATTGAAAAAATTGGAACTAAAAGAGGAGGAGATTTGTTTCTGGTCTAATAAAATAACGTTTCCCTTTTGAGATTCTTTCATCTTTGTTTCTGCTGTGGATCACCAAAAAAGAAAAAAAATTATTGATTCCATTAGAAGACATTAAACGTCTCCAAAAAAACGTGTCAAAAAAAACAAAACTTTGATTCCAGAAAAACGCATGCGCCATCAAAGTTCATGTTCAAGAGTATGGACATTCATTCATTTGTAAGTGCTACTCTAGTAAGTGTGTAAATGGCATGATAGCTCATAAGTTTCATTTTTGTTTTTCTTGGAATCAATTAATATGGTGACAGTTCATTTCACCATTTAGTTTCTATAGTGTTATCTCTATTTTTCAATTGCTTGGAAGAGGCTAATCATGATTAATTGATTTTGTTTTTTATTTTTTATTTTTGGAGTTTAGCTTCTTTTTGTTTGTGTTGATCTATTTTTCAATTGCTTAATCAGGGTTTTTAGTTTTTTTTTTTTTTTTTTTTTTTGTTGTTGTTTTGTTTGTGCTGCAGATTTTGTTCAAATTATTCATGGCATTAAAATCTGATGCAAAAATAGCCGTGGCCATGATCAAGAATATAGGGTACATCTATCGATTGGTTAAATGTTTCATTCAAAAATGAAATATTACGGATGCTAGAAAATGGTTCTAAAGTTCTTTGTGGTTTGGGTCTTACATCGTATTATTATTATTATTATTATTATTATTTTTTTTTTTTTTTTTTATTATAAGATTGCCTCCAGGGGCTTTTATTAAACAAAATCAAGTGCGTAATTACACAGGGTGTGTAGGAAGCCTAGCGACAAGCTAGGCTTTTTACTATTATTATTATGAATCGGAATCGAAGTTACAAGAAATGGTTGGTAACCTAGCGACCAGCTGGGCACCAATACCCTTTTGAATAACAATCCCTAACCTATGAAAAAGAGAATTGCCAATCTTAAAATTAGCATCATGTCTAGCCATACAATTTCTCATTCTCTTAAGGAAGGATATGATATCAGCACTGAGCTCACCAAAGGTAGAAAATGCTAGTACCCCAAAACCATAGCCGTGCGAAGTACACTTGTCCAGATACTTATTGTTCTTGCGAGTGACAGCAGCAGAGATAGCGTATCCTGGTGCGAAGTTGCGAGACCTGGCACTTGTGAAGGGAGAGACACCTGTGACATCCATACAGACATCTCTGCCATCTTCCCAATTGTAAACCATGATATCTGCAGGCTTAAGCTCCTTGTCGTCATTAGAAACAAGCCCCAAAGAGACTTCTTTCCTAGCTACAACACCTGCCTTATAACAAATATCAGCCAGGACATCTTTGACCATATCATGTCGAAATTTAAGCCCCACCTCACTAGCACAATGAATAGCATGATCTCCAAAGACATCCATTAGTTTCCCGCAACAAGAACACTGACTATTTTCTTCAAATAGAGGAATGCCCAAGCCATATTGCAAAACAGAACTGAACTGTCTTGGTCCAATTACCTGATTAAGTCCAGGTATCGGAACCGCTTTAAGGAAATCCATTGCATGATCTGCTCGGTTACATTGCCATATGTTAGGCTCGCGTACAGATAAAGAAAAGCAAGAAGGTACCTTTTCCTTGACAACACCAAAATAAATAACTGCCAGAGACTTCATGAAATGGGGGGCAGCATTATTGATGTTGAAACCAGGTAAAGGAAGACCACAAGCTTGAGTGAACCCCTGTAACGCCTGTTGAAAACCGTGCGAAAAATCTGTTGGTCTTTGGCAGCTTTCAGGATTGAGTTTTGCAAATCTTGAGTCCGGGCACGAGATGCTAAATAACGGTACCTCATGGTATACGCCATAGTAAGAATACCAAGACCCCCATCTTTCATGGGAAGGGTAGCTAATCGTTGTTGAACCAAACCAAAACCAGCACCATCTCCAACCACTAATCGACGTAGACAACCCATAAGATGTTCGTCAAAACGGAAGCTGACAATCAAGCGCCTCGGGGCATGTTGTACGAAGAGCAAAATATAACCTGGAGACCCCGGTGCAACTACGCAAAAGCAAGAGTTCACTTTGGGGATCATGCAGTTCCTGAATTTTATTCATGAGCTGTATGGTTTTATTATTATTATTATTATTATTATTATCACCAAAAATTATTATCTATCTTCCTTTAGGGTTTTTCTACTATTGCGGTTTCCTCGTTAACAAAATTTCTAGTGTATTGTGTTTTTCATGTTTCACATAAATTGTTTATCTTTATAATTGGATTTGCACAGGTTTGTACATATTCAATCTAAGTAGATACGTCCGCCTAATTATAATCGATTACGAGACTTGTTTCT
This sequence comes from Papaver armeniacum, assembly GCA_023531295.1. Taxonomy (NCBI): domain Eukaryota; kingdom Viridiplantae; phylum Streptophyta; class Magnoliopsida; order Ranunculales; family Papaveraceae; genus Papaver; species Papaver armeniacum. The sequence goes on from JAJJWW010009179.1 coordinate 165,230, forward strand.
TATATATTTTGTATCTTAAAAGATAGATAACAAGTTTAATCACTTGGTAGAACTTCGATTGGATTATTTGGATACGACCAAGCATGGTTGGTCTTGACCGGTTGGTCAAGTGTGTAGGCAGGCCCTCGGTGATTGTGTTGACATGCTATGGGCCCTTTGAGTTTACATCTACACCCTCCATCTATACCTGCGAAGATGGATGGTTGAGACCGTTTTGCGACACATGTAATATGCCGCAAACCCTAATTTAGGGTTTTCCGTCCATGTTGCTTGGTATGAACGTTTTTGGCAAGCTAGGCCATTGGTATGATAAAACGGATGTCTCGTGGGAACGTATACTAGAAATTGCGGCTAAGAATGCCTTGAGGGCCAAGGGCTTAATCTCTCGTGAGAGTTAATTTTCTCTATGATCTTGAAATGACACAAGCTCGGCTGGACAAGGTGCCTCCCTAAGTGATCTTGTTGATGGGGCCGTGATGGAAATCAAGCACCAGTGAGTGAAGTAGATATCGGGGAGGAATGTAAGAGAGGCAACATCCGCTATTGTTGAGGTGGCCCCCCCTTGAAGAACGTTCTGAGCAGGTTCCAATCAATAAGGCTGTCGTGGTGACTTCTTCCTAAAGGCCTCCCGCAACTGACAAGGCTCCTGTGATTGGCGAAGTATTGGTAACGCAGCATGGGCTTTTTTTCGATCCTCCTTTCATTATCCCTTATCCAGGTCATGTGTTAGTTGGAGGATTCAGCGTGCAAGCTCAGTTCGAAGGGTTGTACACGACGATATGAGAGAAGCACGGCCACATTGCTACCACTACGAAGCTCAAAAGTCGTCTTAGATTGGTCAACCGCGTCCAGGAAGCTTTATTTTCTATCCATGGGATGAGCTTCACGACTGGTCGAAAAGTTTCTGAGGAGATGATTGAAGACTGGAAGTGCCATCGAGACGTGTTTGTGCAGTACAACTTCAATGCTCCTTGGTTCTTCAAAGGTTTCTTCGAGATTCAGGAGCTCCGAGAATTACAAGATGAAGTCCCTTCGCAGATCGTGTTACTCGCCAAGAAGAAGAGGTTGAAAAGTTGTCTAAGGAGTTGAAGCTGAAGAAGGATGTACTTCAAAGGATGAAAGTCACTCTTGCCCACAAAGACGAGTTGCTGCTGAAAGACTTTCCTTGAAGGATTCGCGGAATTTGGCTAAATTCCAAACATAAATTATGATGAGGAGAGAAGAAAACTCTATGAAGAGCAACAACTTAAGAAACTGGAGACGAAAAATTATAACGGGGGATATGAACTCAAAAGATCAGATGATGTGGTTAGATTATTTGGCAAAGACACAAACTAGTATGTATTCTCACCATGTTGAGCTTTCATTTTCAATGAATTGTTCATGGTTTCCCTATTACCATGTGAATGGCAAATACATCCCCGACGTAAATGGGTCTTATTTTGCTTTAGGGTGTAATGGTCTTGGTTTATGATTTTCTGATGTCCTTGTCTGATGGCCTCAAATATGTTGCACGACAACATTGGGTTTCGACCGTGTATGTCCGATTTTGACCAGGAAAATTTTCCTTCCACTCTAACTGGAATGATTTTTTATTTACCTTATTAACTCCTTAACAATCATCTGGTTTTGTCATTTATTTGTTTTTCGTCAAAATAAACATTAAACCCCCTTATCCAGCCAGCTTGACTGAGTTTTTCGTTCTCGTTCATTTTCGCTCTTCTTTACTATATTATACAGGGAAATTGCTAGAAGCATTTAGGGGCAAGGAATACATAAAGCAGGTGGCAGCTGAGATTGTTGCAAATGGTCCTCCTTAGTTATCTGAACCTTGGTTTATTTTCGAGGATAAGGAGGCCAAGAAGACATTCTAAAGAAAAGGGCTTAACCATAGTGGAGGTTGATGAAAGTATTACTTGAATGCAGCTAGCGTTCTTGTGGAGGTTCGAAAGTTTTAGCTGGCGTTGTGAGTTCGACATTAGATGCCTGGAAAATTCTGGTGGTTTTCTTTTGTGATTATATAAAGTTTATTCCTTTTTGTTTACTCCTTGTGTCACAAAAACATTTGGGACACTTACTACTAATTGGTAGTAATTTTCCTTTATTATTATTATCATTATTATTATTATTTTTATGAAAGAGAGCCAGCAAGGCTTATATTATTATTATTATAAAGGAAAATTACAAAGGAGTGGTTGGTAGCCTAGCAACAAGCTGAGCACCAATACCTTTCTGAATAACCAAACCCAATCTATGAAAAAGGAAACTACCAGGACTAGTACTAGCATCCAAGTTAGCCAAGCAGTTCTTAAGTCTTTTTAAAAGTGCTACAAAATCCTCACCAAGTCCCCCTAAGGAAGTGAAAACCAAAACCCCCAAACCGTATTCGGAAGAAGTGCATACATCCAAGTATTTGGACCGTTTACGAGAAACGGCATTGGAAATGGCCTGGCCCGGCACAAAAGCATCCCCAGCTGCGGTAGTGAAAGGTGAAACACCGGTAACATCAAAACACACATCCTTCCCGTTCTCCCAACCGTAGACAAGGATGTCCGCAGGCTTCATGGCTTTGCCTTTCGAAATAAACCCCAAAGACACTTCCTTCCTAGCATGCACGCCAGCTTTATAACACATGTCAGCAACAACATCTCTAACAAGATCATGACGATACTTAAGACCAACCTCACTGGCACAGTGAATTGCATGATCACCAAAAATATCCATATCTCGCCTACAGCATGAACACAAGCCTCCTTTGGGAAAAAGGGGGATACCGAGTCGATAACACAAAACAGCTCTAAACTGTCGTGGTCCAATACTCTGTTGAAGCCCACTAATAGGAACCACCAAAAGGTAATCTTGTGCATGCTTCATACGGTTAGACTGCCACAAAACCGAATCTCTTGCAGACATGATGAAGGACTGTAAGGATTGCTGGTATGTGTGGTCATTCTCACGACAAGCAGAGTACAGGTCATTGAGTATAACAGACTGCACAGACCTGGTTTGACACTGGGAAGCGAGATAGCAATATTTACTTGTGTCTGACATCGTATAGATCCCCAAACCACCATCTTTAATGGGCAGGGTAGAGATACGGTGCTGCAAAGGGCCAAAGCCAGCTCCATCTCCAGTCACAAGGTTCCTCAGAAATAACATAAGATGATTATCAAAAATGTCAATACCTTGTTGGAGCGCCAAAGGCCTGGTGGTGCGCATGGTGAAGTATAACTTAGAAACACCAGCACAATTACGCAAAAGGAGCAATTCGCACTGGGGGTCTTTAAGTTTCTTAATAGAAGCCATAAGTTGTATGGTTTTGTTAACCCGAGTAACAACCATATCACTACAAAATTGCAGATCAAGACTGACAGGGCCTCCAAGAAGCTTCACACCACCAGTGGGTCTACCAATGTCTATAAGAAACATACCTTCATTGAAGCTCCTAACATAAGTAGTCGGCCAAAAACCTCCGTCTTTTTGATGTTGAGATGCAAGCCCCTGAGCACACCCTCAGACTGTATGAGCTTTAAAGCCTTGGCTACCTCCTCAGTGTCCCCAATAATAGTGCCGTCGTCTAGGTACCAAGCATGTATATCTAACTTGCATTGCGAAGCTATCTTTTTCACCAAGGGATGGAGCGTGAGAGCAAAAAGGAGCGGACCGAGGGGGTCTCCTTGCTGAACACCTTGTGCAGAAGAGAGGATGAAGCTGTCATAGTAAAGTCGCGCAGGTTTTGCATAGCAAAACTCAACCCACCTAGAGATGGAAGGGCACTTATCTCTTACTTCGTGGAGAAGAATAGACCTATCAACCAAGTTAAAAGCATTGGCGAAGTCTATAAGAAGCATTGTCATATTAGTAGAGGTACCTTTCAACTCCAAAGAAATTGTTAATGACATGCGGGGATACCCTCACTGCCACAAGGGACACCAACCCCAAATTGAAAATCACCCAAATAAGATGACATTTCTTTACCCACAGAAACAGCAGCGAGTTTTGACACCAATCTCCTCCATATAGTACCAACAGCAATTGGGCGAAGCCCTCCACCAGGCTTCAAAAGAGGAGTTAAAGGAGCGCTAGCCACATATTCGCCCAAGGCAGCAGGACACCTACCTCCGAGCCACAAATTAACGACCCCGGAAATGGATGACAACATCTCATCTGCCACAGCAGCCGCGGCACCACTCATGGCATCTAAAAGGTGTTGAGCACGTAATCCGTCCCTGCCGCAAGAGGTGCCTTTCGGGAAACTTTTAATTGCACCCAAAACTGTTGTAAAATCGACAGAAATGGCATCCATATTAATAGCACCAACTGGTAAGGACGGGGGCAGGGCATGGGGGTGTTTTTGTTGCAGCTCGGACAAAGTATCGTCATTGCAGGGAGCGATACCGTTGGAAGACAAGACACGTATAGCAGCCGTGTAATGACCTTGTTCCATTTTCCTTCTACAGGCAATCAAGTTCGCGACTTCCTGATTGTTTTTCCTGTTCTTCTTGTCTGTCTGCGCACGGAATCTCCCATAGCTTGGGGATTGTAAAATGTCATGGATCAAAGAACAGCACCATTGGGTTCCTTCCATACATTAAGTGCATAGTTTATGGCTGCAATCTGGAGTTTCTTCCTATTGCCTGACCTTTCTTCAGCGCTGTTCTTAGGACGATAAACACGAAGAGTACAAATGGGAAGTAGCAGCAGTTCAAGCCATGGGGAGAGAGCTGTGGGGTTAGCAAGAACTTTATCGAGGCTAGACTTGAGCACTCTAGAAAAACTCAGACGACAGGGATGGGGGATGCTCGTGATTGTTACAAACTGTCTCTGAAAGACAGCGTTCAACAAATCCAAGGATAAGAAATTGAAAACACCCTCACCTGTGGCCTTCCCAACAACAGCTTCAGCAGCATGAACTGCACTTTTATCCTTTCCTGCATTCGGCTTATCAATCCCATAGATAAAAAAACTAGCAGCGTTACCATGTAAGCGCGGCGCTTGACAAAGATCACCTGACATGATCCGAGCAACTCTTATTCCAAGCATGAATGCGCATACATTTTGTGCACAACCACATCTTCAGTTTCAACAAGACCTTCTCCCAGGCATCGAAAATATGCGATTCTTTGGAAATCCTAAGTCTGCACAGGTCTGTATTGTCAGCTGAGAATAGGTGTCTATCCTGAACATGCCGGTAGAAGGAGGCCTTAGCGTAACCCTTTCCATTAGTACCATCACTACATTTATCCAAACCCTTGAACGGACAATGGTAAAAACCATCAGGATCAGAAACGTCCTCTGGAGAGAATTGGGACGAAACGATTTGCCCAGCTGCAGAGTTCTGAGAATCAGCATTGTCATAAGACAGCACAGTTGAGGTGGATAATGAAGGATGGGATATCGGGGGTTTGGAATGGGATCGTGTTTTACGCATGGTTTCTCAGAAAACCATGAAAGAAGAAACCCTAGGCGTACCAGAATATGGTAGCAAAATAGGTATCAAACGAGAAGTTGGTAGCCTAGCCACAAGCTGGGCACCAATATCTTTCTGAATAACCAAACCTAATCTATGAAAAAGAAAACTACCATGACCACTGCTGGCATCAAGGTTATCCAGGCAATTCCTAAGCCTCTTTAAAAGCATTACAAAATCCTCACCAAGTTCACCTAAGGAAGTGAAAGCCAAAACACCCAAACCATAACCACGAGAAGTGCAGGAGATGGAGGACGGGGTGTGATGGGCTTCGAGGAACTGGTTTGAGATCTTGTTTTTATTATTATTATTATTATTTTTTTATTTTTTTTTTCGCAGGTGTTGATGGTGGATTTTCGTTTAAGGTTAAATTTGTAAAAAACCAGAAAAATCATGCGCTGACATCTTGTAAAAGATAAAGCCATTTATAAGTGTTGGATACTCCCTCACTTAATTCACCAAGAATGGAGCATGTAGCAACAATCCCATTCTATGAATACATGAAATTCCTCCAGGTTGGAGCATGTGGCAACAATCCCTTCTGTGAATTTCATATCGGCCTTGTATTTCAGTACTCATTATCGGTGTGGCATGACGACCGAGTGTTACTCTTCTGAGAGTAACACGAACCTCAAGCACTATAATGAAACCATGTACGAAATACCCGCATGTGCCGATTCTCGGTGTGTTATACTAGCCCGAGCCCTCTCGATTGATCCCATTGAGACCGTATCAGTCAGGATATGATCTGATCGCAGTCATCCAACTCCATAAGCATGATTGGATGACCCCAGATCAATTCCATCACCCCCAAGCAGGTATGGAATACCCACGGCCGACCCGCATGGTCGGCCATTGGCCTTTGCTTGCCAAAACACGTTCATACCAATCATTATGGACGGAAAACCCTAAATAAGGGTTTGCGGCATGTTACATGTGTCGCAAAACAATCTCAACCATCCATCTTCGCAGGTATAGATGGAGGGTGTAGATGTAGATTCAAAGGGCCCAGAACATGTCAACACGATCACCGTGGGCCCGCCTACACATTTGACCAATTGGTCAAGACCAACAATGTTTGGCCGTGACAAAATCATCACCCAAACAAGGAGTGGCTCACGGCTTTTGAAAACCAAAATTAGGGTTTCAAATCATCACGCGCGTCCATCTTCTCCGGCACGAATGGAGGGTCACAAATTAGATTAAGCAAGGGCCGGTCATACCAGCATGACCACCGTGGGCCCATCTACCTCCTCATGTGATCGGCCAAGGCATACCATGCCGGCTAATCCAAAACGCCCGCCCAAACATGCGTGGTTACACTTCCCAAATTGCAACCGATCTCGACCACTCAACTTCACCGGATGATTTGAATGGCTTAGATCACGTTTTCATGGGATAGTCGGGTATAGGTGTGAACACCAGCCTACCACCTACATCGGCCAGTATGATCGACCAAGACCGACCAAGATGGGTCGTCTTGGAACGCGCGCCCAAACCAGGGATGTCATGCGGTTTCCAACTCCTTTGCGGCAATGGATTTTGCCGCAAACCGATCTCAACCACTCAACTTTGCCTGGTCAATTTGAGTGGCCTAGATCGCTCCTTTTGGGGAAAGTGAGGTATGGACGTGCACACCGGCATGCTGTCTACACACATGCCTGGTCGGTCCTCTCCAAAGCCCTTCCCATGCTTGGTTTCGACCAAGCTAAAGAGTGATGCTTGCGCACCTCTTCAAAAACCCTAATTTCATCAACGGTCGCAGATGAGTGTCTCAAAGATCATCTCATCCGTCCAACTTCACCATCTTGGTTATACAACCCTGGTCAGAAGTTATTTGGTTAGTGAGGCGTCATTACCCATCACTTTACCACATCATAATGCGATGCACTGCATAAAATACACACGATACTTCACAAGTATCGACTTCTGAATAACACGATTATTCAATTCAAAGCATCACATGCTATCTTTCGTGGATTCACGATCCACACATTCCGAGACATCAATCATGTCACAAACTGGGGGATACACTTTGGGGTATTGGTCGGCGGTTTACGGCGTGCGGCGTTCAACGCGCCATCACAAGAACGTGTCGGGAAGTCATGGACGGTTAGAGATGAACGGGAGAAGTGGGCAAGACGGGTCGTGTGGCACCGACGCACATCTCCACTACTCCATCACTCCACTTCCTCCACTTCCCACGAGAGACGTGAATAAGGCTCAATGACTTGTATAAATAGGTTCTCCGCCCTATTTCAAACAACAACACAAGTCCGAGACGAGACAGAAAACCAAGTGTTAATACAAAAACGTATTCCAACACCTTAACTTGCTTGCATCAATCACAAGCCTGCTCACCTTTCGTTACAAGTCATAAGCAAGCCAACACCTTCACAATCTCAACACCTTCTTCGCTTCCCTCCCTAAGATCAACCCCATCTCCTTCACTTTGTGACCGAAACAAGTCCTGGAACGGCCATTTCTTGGTTTAGGCCGGACTTGCACAGATTGATCTCTCGAATCTACAAGCACTCACCGCGCAAAGTGCATTTGTTTAAGGTTTAAATTCATTCCTCATCCACACCCCAAATTACCAAATTCTGCAGAGTAGTTTTCACCCATAAACAATTGGCGACCACAGTGGGAGATTGATCTATCGGTTGCAAAAAATTGAACTCTCAATTCTTCAGTCTTCATCTCGCGATGTATCCTCACTCGGAGACCACATGCGGTTCAGATATCATGGGAAGCATAGCTTGAATATTGGAGGATGTCTTGGCAAATCAATCCGGTATCACCAGAAGGCAGAGCGAGACATTTTGCCTTTTGAATGATATAGCAGCACAACTACAAGAAGGGTCGATAGGCATCAACTCGGACAGTGCAAGAAACGTTGAATCCTTGGTCAGGAGTCACACCTTTACAAGTGGAGAAGCAAAGAGAGCACGCAATCGAAAACGAATCAAGAAAGATGGACAACACGGTCCAGACAGAGGAAAAGACTTGTCCGGAGTACTACAACGTCTGCCAGATAAAGAAAGGGAGCTGCGCCTATGGAGCCCTGCTAGAGGATTTATATCTCAAAACTCTTGCTGAAGCCTGGAAGACTGTCCAATCCACTTCGACCTTCCAACCGACTGAAGAAATGCTTGAGGAATGAGAAATCAATCAGGAAATACCTGAGTACAGAGGATGGGAACGTTCAATCCGGTCACTCAGCAGTGACATTACGACACCTTCCACATCCCTTTACCTAGGCAAGCGATCTGCAGATATGATGGCACTTGCAAATCTTCCAACTTCATCTCCTGTTCCACATCAAAGCCACGGAGAGACGTTACAACGCCCACTAACGCAGGAAAAGTCAGACTCAACGTACTTACATTTCCCCTTCACGATGAAGAAGATTCTGGAGCTACTGGAGGCGTGAGTACGAAATGGAGAGGTGGGGCTACCCCTGGTATGGCGTCCGCCAACTGATCAAGAAGTAATGGACCCGAGGTACTGTCATTACCACCGGTTCCTTCATCACCCCACCAGTGAATGCAACGCTTTGAAGCGCATTGTTCGGGAGAAGCTTGGTTGGAGGGATAGCTACGAGAAGTTAGTGCGGAGGATTTTCTTAGAGAGGCTACTAGGTTTGATACAAGTGAGGCTTAAAAAGCAAGTAAGTTTTACTCAACAATTTTACAAGAAAGATAGTTTAGAATTCACTTTGGGGACTTGGCATCCCGCACGTGAAGAAAAAGGCTCAGTGAAAAAACGCCATATTTGTTTCCATCCGTACCTCCCTTTTGCATAACATTTGCAATTTCATGTGATATGTGCAATCATTCATAACCAAGATGCAAATTTCATTTAACATAATCTCTTTCAAAAAAGTTTGTTCACAAAACTATCTCAAAATAAGCCAATTACCTATTAATTCAAAACCGGAGGTCAAAGAAAATCCTCACTATCACTCAAAAAAGGAAAGCATCTAAAAGAAAAGCCAAGTGTATATAGCACGAATACTTCAAGGAAAGTCCTTCAAAGAACAACTCGTTCTTTCGGGCAAGAGAGAGACTTTCATCCTTTGAAGCGCGACTGTTTGAGCTCAGTTTCTTAGATAACTTCTCAACCTCTTCTTCCTGGCGAGCAACATAGTCCGCAGAAGGGACTTCATCTTGTAATTTCTGAAGCTCCTGAATCTTGGAGAACCCTTCGAAGAACCAAGGAGCATTGAAGCTGTACTGCGCAAGCACGTCCCGATGACACCTCCAATCTTCAATCATCTCCTCAGAAACTGTTCGACCAGTCGTGACGCTCATCCCCTGGATAGAAACTAAAGCTTCTTGGACGCGGTTGACTAACGCAAGACGACTTTTGAGCTTCGTGGTGGTAGCAATATGACCGTGCTTCTCCCATATCGCTGTGTACAACTCTTGAACTGAACCGGCACTTGTGAATCCACCAACCAACATATGACCTGGATAAGGGACAAGTAAAGGAGGATCGAACAAAGCCCCAGGTTGCATCATAGGAAATTCACCAACCACGGGAGCCTTGTCGGTTGCGGGAGGCCTTTCGAAGGGGTCACCACAATAGCCATATTGGTTGGAACCTGTTCGGGATGGATCTCAAGAGGAGCCGCCTCAACTATAGAAGGCCTTGCCTCTCTCATATTCCTTAGGCATCTATTTCGCTCACGGGTGCTAATTTCCATCACGACCCCGTCAACAAGATCACTAAGGGAAGCGCCTTGTTCAACCGAGCTTGCATCATCTCTGTCATGGTCGAGAAAAAGGAGCGGTTTCTCAGATGAAGGTGCTCGGCATGAAGATCGATACCTTGAGACTTCTCGGCATGAAGGCCAACATTACCGACCTTCTCATTTTGAATGCGCGCCAACCTTGTGAAGACATTCTCTTTCGAAATTCCCCGATTTCAAGCAAGGATCGTTTTTAGAGGAATTTTACAGGAGAAATGAAAGAACCGAGGGGAAAAGATTTAAATACTGCATATTGGAGGAATTGAGGATTAGGACCGCATGCTTGCCTCTTAGGTCTCTCTCCTACTTGGGGACTGCAATCCTCAGCTCTGGTCCGTTTGGCTGGAAGTGGCTTCAACCGGAAATGCTTCGTCAAGATGTCAGAAGATGGCTCACCACGTGGATCTGTCACAACACTTTCCGAAAAATTTCTGGAAAACCAACAGTTGCCTGCTCCAAAATTCCTTATACTTATCGGTTACCACTGGGTTTCTCTCAATAGGCCAGAAGGGAAGGCTCACCCGTTCCAAAAACACGTCAGCATTAAGAATATTCGGGAGGAATTCTCTCGGAACCCCTGGTTGACGGATAAATGGGACACCCTGATCAAACCCCATTTGACGAGCCGCCCTGTCAATATTGTACGGAGTCACGGTAAATTCTTCGTTGAATAAAGACGGGACATATCCTGGGATGCAGCTGCGCATGTAAACAATTTCCCCGGATCTCATAGTCTTAACATCAGTACGCAACACAACATCAGGGCCATCAGAAGCAATAGAAAAAGTCTTTGGCTGAACAACGGAAGGATGGACCGGCCGCCATGGACGGAAATCTACAGAAGACACATTATCAAATGCGTCCACAAGTCTCGCACCGGCTCTGGGGCGCCTCTTATTCCAGCGGAGTATTCTCGAGCCACCATATAAGTTGGTGAGCAAATTTGTAGGGGCAGGAGCATAGCTTTTGAAGTGTTCCCATAAGAATGCCTGAAGAAAAGTGAAGTGAACGTGCGATTCCACCTTCTTGTACCCGTTAGAAACATGCATGTCCATTGCTAAGGCGTCCGAGATGAGAATACAGCGATCCAAGGAACAAGGCGCCCCGGGGGAAGAACTTTACCTTTTGCCGGCTTTATGGCGATCTTGACAAGGTCACCTCTAATGGTTTCTTTCCCGGAACCATCGTCGAATATATCTCGGATAGCCATAAAGACAGAACGCAATCACACCGAGCTCATTTTCCAACTCTTGATCCGGCTCTGGGTGTGCCGGAGACCACTCCGACACCCACCGGTGTAAAAGCATATCGTATCTTTTTTTCTCCTCCTTGTCCAGTTGTCGAATTCCGCCACCTTTTGAAGTATAGCATCATAGTTACGTTGCTCCGTATCAGAGAGATCGTAAGAAAGACTTCCGGCAACAGGCAGGTTCATTAATGCAGCTACACTCTCCAGGGTAATAGTCATCTCTCCCCATCTAGATATGGATGTATGAGTAGAAATACGCCACCGAGAAATGAAGGTAATCAAACCCGCGACGTCTTTCTTAATTTCAAGGGCGCGAGATGCCATGACCGCATTGAGGATTTCTTGGCTGAAAGAAAATTATCTTTAATGCCCTTATTACTCAACATGCGTCTCATCCATCCTTCATAAGAACCCCAGTGGAGTATGGCAAATCTTGAAGTCAATAGGGGAAGGCGGATATTCATTTCTCTGGAGACAAAATCTCACCACAAGTCTTTGAAGAAGAAAACGGATCGGCCTCCATATTTTTCGAATCGGAAAGAAGGACTATCTTATGAGAAGGATGCCTTCCGGTGTTTGGAAAAGCAAGGTGAACAACTCATCATCAATGTTCGGCATATCTTTGAAAATTTCATCAACACTTCGACTTGGTACCAAAGCATTATCTCCAGAAAGACATCTCGACAGAATTCTTTTCTTCATTCCATAATGAAATAAAAGACAGGAGTTAGAACTTGTATGAAAAGCACATGAGAGATATAGTCACACTAAGAAGACACAACTCACGTCGAGCACACAAAACCGGCCCAAACAACGGCTTAAGTCAGGCACAAGTTTCAATCTGGTATTGATTTCAAGTCAGGTGCAAGTTTCAGTCTGGTACAAGTTTCAGTCTGGTATTGATTTCAAGTCAGGTGCAAAGTTTCAGTCTAGTACAAGTTTCAATCTGGTATTGATTTCAAGTCAGGTACAAGTTTCAGTCCGGTACAACTTTCAGTCTGGTATTGATTTTAAGTCAGGTGCAAAGTTTCAGTCTGGTACAAGTTTCAGTCTGGTATTGATTTCAAGTCGGGTACAAGTTTGATCCGGTACAACTTTCGATCGGTATTGGTTTCAAGTCCGGTACGAGTTTCAAGTTCGGTGTAAGTTTCAATCAAGCATATATGAGTAAGACCCACGTTCCGGCATACACGGCGGGCCCACGTTCATTCTCACGCATCATAACACGATTTTCTTTATTCATGGGAATCGTGTATGCGAGATTTCAAGCCAAGGTTTTTCCTTTTCAAGATACAACCTAAAAGCTAGGTTTTGCATGTAATGGTGGAGAGACTAAGCATATACACATCTTACCACAGGTGTTTACCTAGAAAAAAAAAAAAAAAAAAAAAAAAAAAAAAAAAAAAAAAAAAAAGTACGACACTTACCTTGGACAGCGGCAACTCGAGCAGCGGTGAAGACGCAAAAGCTCCGGCGAGTGGCGGCGGTTGGTGACGAGTGAAGACCCGAACGGGAGCTGCTCAACAACAAGAGAAAATTTTCGTGAGAAAAAGAAAGGGAGCTTGGTCTCTTTTATAGACAAAAATTAGAAGAATCCCAATAGAAGAAGGATTCCTCTCTTATTTGGTTTCCTCTTTTGATTCAAATACCCAAAGAAAGAAATCGGCCCCCACCAAGGGATTCCATACAAGCGTGACGGCGTGGGAAACTAGCGGTCGGTCAACACTCTTTCGGGTAAACTACTTTTATCTGTCTTTCTCACATATGTATGTCACCATCTCATGCCTACCACACAATAGTGTAACCATTATGTGCTAGGCGGGGGACTTAATGTTGATGGTGGATTTTCGTTTAAGGTTAAATTTGTAAAAAACCGGAAAAATCATGCGGCGACATCTTGTAAAAGATAAAGCCATTTGTAAGTGTTGGATACTCCCTCACTTAATTCACCAAGAATGGAGCATGTAGCAACAATCCCATTACGTGAATACATGAAATTCCTCCAGGTTGGAGCATGTGGCAACAATCCCTTCTGTGAATTTCATATCGCCTTGTATTTCCAGTACTCATTATCGTGTGGCATGACGGTCGAGTGTTACTCTTACGAGTAACACGAACCTCCAAGCACTATAATGAAACAATGTACGAAATGATTCCGTCTGTGCGGTGTGATTCTCGGTGTGTTATACTAGCTCGATTGAGCATCCGGACCGACCGTATCGGTCAGGATATGATTCGATCGCATGATCATCCAACTCCATAAGCGATTGGATGACCCCGGATCAATTCCATCACCCCCAAGCGGGTATGGAATACCCACGGCCGACCCGCATGGTCGGCCATTGGCCTTGCTTGCCAAAAGACGTTCATACCAAGCATTATGGACGGAAAACCCTAAATAAGGGTTTGCGGCATGTTACATGTGTCGCAAAACAATCTCAACCATCCATCTTCGCAGGTATAGATGGAGGGTGTGGATGTAGATTCAAAGGGCCCGAGCATGTCAACACGATCACTTGTGGGCTCCGCCTACACACTTGACCAATCGGTCAAGACCAACAATGTTTGGCCGTGACAAAATCATCACCCAAACAAGGAGTGGCGCATGGCTTTTGAAAACCAAAATTAGGGTTTCAAATCATCACGCGTGTCCATCTTCTCCGGCACGAATGGAGGGTCACAGATTAGATTAAGAAAGGGCCGGTCATACCAGCATGACCACCGTGGGCCAATCTACCTCCTCATGTGATCGGCCAAGGAATACCATGCCCGGCTAATCCAAAACGCCGCCCAAACATGCGTGGTTACACTTCCCAAATTGCAAAGCGATCTCGACCACTCAACTTCACCAGGATGATTTGAATGGCTTAGATCACGTTTTCATGGGATAGTCGAGGTATAGGTGTGAACACCAGCCTACCACCTACACGCTGGTATGATCGACCAAGACCGACCAAGATGGGTCGTCTTGGAACGCGCGCCCAAACCGGGATGTCATGCGGTTTCCAACTCCTTTGCGGCAATGGATTTCTGCCGCAAACCGATCTCAACCACTCAACTTTGCCGGTCAATTTGAGTGGCCTAGATCGCTCCTTCTGGGGAAAGTGAGGTATGAACGTGCACACCGACATGCTGTCTACACACATGCCCGGTCGGTCCTCTCCAAAGCCCTTCCCATGCTTGGTTTCGACCAATCTGAAGAGTGATGCTTGCGCACCTCTTCAAAAACCCTAATTTCATCAACGGTCGCAGATGAGTGTCTCAAAGATCATCTCATCCGTCCCAACTTCACCGACTTGGTTATACAACCCGGTCGGGAGTTATTTGGTCGTGAGGCGTCATTACCCATCACTTTACCACATCATAATGCACTACATAAAATACACACGATACTTCACAAGTATCGACTTCTGAATAACACGATTATTCAATTCAAACATCACATGCTATCTTTCGTGGATTCACGATCCACACATTCCGGACATCAATCATGTCACAAAGGCGGGGGATACATGCGGGGTATTGGTCTCAGGCGGTTTACGGCGTGCGGCGTGCAACGCGCCATCACAAAACGTGTCGGGAAGTCATGGACGGTTACAGATGAACAGGAGAAGTGGGCAAGACTGGTCGTGTGGCACCGACGCACATCTCCACTACTCCATCACTCCACTTCCTCCACTTCCCACGAGAGACGTGAATAAGGCTCAATGACTTGTATAAATAGGTTCTCCGCCCTATTTCAAACAAAAACACAAGTCCAGACGAGACAGAAAACCAAGTGTTAATACAAAAACGTATTCCAACACCCGAGCTTGCTTGCATCAATCACAAGCCTGCTCACCTTTACGTTACAAGTCATAAGCAAGCCAACACCTTCACAATCTCAACACCTTCTTCGCTTCCCTCCCTAAGATCAACCCCATCTCCTTCACTTTGTGACCGAAACAAGTCCGGAACGGCCATTTCTTGGTTTAGGCCGGACTTGCATGCATTGATCTCTCGAATCTACAAGCACTCACCGCGCAGTGCATTTGTTTAAGGTTTAAATTCATTCCTCATCCACACCCCAAATTACCAAATTCTGCAGGAGTAGTTTTCACCCATAAACAGCAGGATGATGAAAGCAAGCTTTTTCGATTGCTAAAATTAAAATTAGGTCCATGGCATAAGTTTAAATCTTTTGTTGGTCATTTTTTGGACATATATATATTGGTTACTCATTGTTCCATTTGTACAATAAGTATAATGAAAGTCGTTAGTTGTATCTTTTGATTCTTCCCTTTACACAATGAGTTCAATGAAAATTAATTTTATTATTTTTAAAAATAATAATTGTTTGTATTTTGCAGGTTGTTAAAAGATGGCTAACTTTTTTTTTTTGAAAAGATATGGGTTAAAGATTTTTTTTTTCTTTTTAAATTTCAATGGTTGAAACATGGTTGTAACATTTATTTTTTCAGTTTATTTTCTTAATGGTGCATTTATTTTTTCAGTTTATTAAGAGGGTTATTAATATCTCATAATGGAAGAAGGTTACAAACACCACAGCCGCTAGATATCTTTGGTTAGGATGAGATTGAGATGGTCGGATCACGTATTTGTCTCTCAAAATGTTATCTGTCCGTCCAAAGCTCAAAAACCTGTGTTGTTTGGTATTATAGATAATAACCAAGATGGAAGGTTAATCTCCCAAAAAATTACAACGGTTCCAGTTCAGCTTTTTTAGCTAGAGTATCTGCTACCTCATTTATTTCCCCGGGTACATACATACCCATTTATTAAACTTCCTAAAATTTTCTAAGCAATCTAATATGATTGGATTATTGGTCCATTTCACCATTCTCTATTCTCCATTCAAGGCTTTGATAAGAACCCTCATATGGGGCATACATAGAAATTTTGGGGTATACATATGGATGACCCTAATTAGTGTGGGGTGATAAGGGGTGTCTAATGAGTGATTAAGTTACTTAAATACCCTTGATTAATTAATTAATTTTTAATATTAATTTTTTTTAGTTTATTTTTTTTATAAATTTTGATTTTTGATTTTTTTTTGATTTTTTTTCCTGATTTTTTTTTTCTTTCTTTTCTTATTGCATGAATTTTTTTTTTACGACAATTACAGAGCAAAGTTCGACTAACAATAAAATCAAAATTATCAGCCGAACTTCTCTTTTTTATTTTTCATCCTGAAAGTGTCGATGAACAGTTCGGCTGATAATTAAACACGAAGATGTTAGCCGAACTTCACTTTATGAAGAATAATATTAAGTTCGTATGTCCTATTTTTTTTTATCGAATCTGCCGAACCTAGGTATGTTTTCACAAAACACAAGTTCGGCTGACATATTATCAGACGAACCTACGTATGTTTAGGTTCGGCATATCACTTGTCCGTCGAACTTAGACTCGTAAATAAAAAATGAAACAATTTTTTTTAAAGTTAAAAATTAAATTAAAAAAATATATAAAATAATAAGGGCATTTTTGCCATTATGAAAAATGGCTAGATAAGGGGCACCCTAGAAACACTATTTCCACTTGTGTTTTTGTCTTATTCAAGAGGCCCCAAAATCTTTGGGTATGCCCCAAATGATCCTGGGGTCTTTAGGGGCGACCCCAAAAGAATTAGGGGCGACACAAAAGACAAAATAGGTTGAAAATACTTATATGCCCCTTCATAATCGGTAGTTTAGGTTTTTTTTAGCTAACGATTGCAAAATCTCATTTTTGGGGAAACTCTATATTCGGTAGTTATATGAACTATTTTTACTACCTATTATAGGCTCAACCAAATTAGAAAAATAGAGGATTTTTGCAAAATCTCATTTTGGGGCAACTCTATATTCGGTAGTTATATGAACTATCTTGACTACCGAATATGGTAAGATTTCGGCAAAGAGGTCTACTGTATAATCGGAAGTCATGATAACTCTTCCTTTCTTAACGATTATAGCTCAACCAAAATTCAAAAATGGAGGATTTTTGCAAAATCTGATTTTGGGGCTACTCTATATTCGGTAGTTATATGAACTATCTTGACTAACGATTATGGTAGGATATTTGCAAAGAGATCCACTGTATAATCGGAAGTCATGATAACTCTTCCTTTCTTATCGATTATAGGCTCAACCAAAATTCAAAAAAGGAGGATTTTTGCAAAATATGATTTTGGGGCTACTGTATAATCGGTAGTTATATGAACTATCTTGACTACCGAATATGGTAAGATTTCGGCAAATAGGTCTACTGTATAATCGGAAGTCATGATAACTCTTCTTTTCTTGCCGATTATAGGCTCAACCAAAATTCAAAAAAAAGAGGATTTTTGCAAAATCTGATTTTGGGGCTACTCTATATTCGGTAGTTATATGAACTATCTTGACTACCGATTATGGTAGGATATTTGCAAAGAGAGCCACTGTATAATCGGAAGTCATGATAACTCTTCCTTTCTTACCGATTATAGGCTCAACCAAAATTCAAAAAAAAGAGGATTTTCGCAAAATCTGATTTTGGGGCTACTTTATATTCGGTAGTTTATGAACTATCTTGACTACCGATTATGGTAGGATATTTGCAAAGAGAGCCACTGTATAATCGGAAGTCATGATAACTCTTCCTTTCTTACCAATTATAGGCTCAACCAAAATTCAAATAAAAAGAGGATTTTTGCAAAATCTGATTTTGGGACTACTGTATAATCGGTAGTTATATGAACTATCTTGACTACCGAATATGGTAAGATTTCGGCAAAGAGGTCTACTGTATAATCGGAAGTCATGATAACTCTTCTTTTCTTACCGATTACAGGCTCAACCAAAATTCAAAAAAAAGAGGATTTTTGCAAAATCTGATTTTGGGGCTACTCTATATTCGGTAGTTATATGAACTATCTTGACTCCGATTATGGTAGGATATTTGCAAAAGAGAGCCTTGTATAATCGGAAGTCATGATAACTCTTCCTTTCTTACCGATTATAGGCTCAACCAAAATTCAAAAAAAGAGGATTTTTGCAAAATCTGATTTTGGGGCTACTCTATATTCGGTAGTTATATGAACTATCTTGACTACCAATTATGGTAGAATATTTGCAAAGAGAGCAATTGTATAATCGGAAGTCATGATAACTCTTCCTTTCTTACCGATTATAGGCTCAACCAAAATTCAAAAAAAAAAAGATTTTTGCAAAATCTCATTTTGGGGCTACTCTATATTCGGGAGTTAAATAACCTAAATTCCCTACCGATTATGGTAGCATTTTTGCCAAAGGTCTACTTTAATCGGGAGTCAAGATAACTTTATTTACTACCGATTATAGGATAGTCAAAATTCAAAAGATAAAGGATTTTATTTTGGGGATACTTTATATTCGGAAGTTATACAAACTAAATTTACTTCCGATTGTATAGTTATCTACCGATTGTAAAGGGTAGTTTGACCATTAAAAAAACGCCCCGAAAGTTATCCACCGATTATGGATTAACCTCCCGATTATGACATTTTTTGTCATTTTGTGTCGCCCCTAATTCTTTTGGGGTCGCCTCTAAAGACTCCAGGCAAATGATGGTTCTTTGATAACAACCAAGCATTTTCCCTCCAAGAATAAATCTCTAACTCCTTCCCCGAAGCCCAAGTTATTGCTTTTAAAGCTGCAATAGCTTCGGCTTCTTATTTGTTGTCCTTAAATTCGAATTTTATATTCTTTCTCCCTCATAAAAATGAGATAAGTTTATTACAATTTACGAACAAAAAAAAATTCCGGGCTCTCCTTGGTTGGTTGCAGCGATATTAGCTGCCTCATAAGTGATCGTGCCTATGGGGTTTGCCTCAATCAAGGGTGCTCCCAACCATTTTAATACAATATTCTTAGTCAAAGCATGTTGACATTTTGCGTATCGATTCTTAGAGCAAGTACAATGGAATGGTATTAAGTGTTGTGAAACTAGAAAATAGAGAAGGAGAGACACAAAGTAGAGACGAAGAAGGGGAGAAAATCTTATTCATGTGTGTATAGAATACAATGTTTAAGCCTCTATTTATATAGATAGAAGACTTGGTGTCCAAAATATGTAAACCCTAAACTTAGACACGAAGGGCATCTTAGTAAATAAACTTGGTTTATAACATTAAGAACACCCATTCACTGTCAAATCGAATTCAACCATCGGAACGAGTGTTTTACACATTAATAGGCTAAACATCATTTTTTTCATTTTTTTTATTATTGAAGAATCCAAGTGGCTAAACATTAGCCATTTTCCTTTTTTTTTTTTTTCTGGATTCTTTATTATTAAAACATGAATGTGACCCGCGTTAAAGAGTTTTAAATGTATTAAACTGCTGAAAATATCCTTGAGAGTACATCTCCAGACGCTCATGGTGTATTTTTTTTCCATGTGGCTGAAAATCAGCCGCTTAGTCTGTACTTGTCAAGCAGTCTTTCACTTGGAAGAGTCTATGAAAAACTTTGGCCGATGAGATGAGTGTTCTCATCCTATAGCCTAATTTTGGTGTTTTTTGAGAATACTCCTTTATAATGAATGAGTGTTCTCATTCCATAACCCTTACTCTAAGGAAACATTTTTCTTAGTAAAAAACCATATTTGTTTTCAACCTCGTTGCTCAATTTTTGTCTATTTGGGGCTAGACTACGAAAGGATTTTTTGTTTTTAAAAATTTAATCATAATATTTCCTTTATTTGGTTATTTTTCTTTTAGTCTTTAGTTTTTAGATTTAAGGTTTATTTTTATTGTCTAGAGGCTTTGAGGATTGGGCGATTATTTGAGTTGACTCAGTTGAAAAGTTTGGTTTTCCATTTTTGCGTTAGAACCCCTTTGTGATAATTGGTTGTATTTCCATCTTGAATAATTACTTTTCTCCGGTTCCAGGTTACAAACCCCAATGTGATTATTGATTATTTTTCTATCTTGCATAACTACATCTCTTTGTGGTCAATTATGCATACAAGTAAGTTTTTTGTCTACAAAAAAGTTTTGTATGAATAAAAGAGCTCATTTTAGCTCATCCTCATAATCATATTATGAGAATTATATCGTGGAATTGATAGGGTTTCGGCAATCCAAACTACATTATGGATTCCATGATTTTCATGTTTTAATTTGACAAATCCTTCTTGAATTTATTTTTCTGAATTATTCTATGTTGATTTAGAAAACTCTTGGGAGTACCAAAATACACCACTAATTTTTTTGTAGGAAATCTGTATGGATAAACTCAACACATCTCCAAGAGTAGAAACTCAATCAAGGAAAGTGTCTAGAGTTATCTCTCTCTCTCTCTCTCTCTCTCTCTCTCTCTCTCTTGTTGTTAGAACGTTTATAGAACTGAATCCTTGAACCTAACTACAAAGAGAGTTCTTGGACGGTACCAAAGACCAATATCAAGGATCAATCAAGTCTTATCTAACAAACAAGGTTGGACCTAGCTACCGTGATTCATCAACGCACAACCTGTGATATTTCAATTATAAAGATAAACACTATAATGCGGAAAAGAAATAATGAGAGACACCGAGAAATTTTGTTAACGAAGAAACCGCAAATGATGATAAAACCCCGGGACCTAGTCCATATTGAACACCAAACAGTATTAAGCCGCTACGAGACACTATCCTACTACCAACTAACTTCGTTACGGGAATGTAGTTGAGCCCAAACACTGATCTCCCACCGATTGAGTGCAGTCACGCTCCTTACACCTCTTGAATCCCAGCAGGACTCTGCGCAGTTGATTCCCTTAGATGGTCTCACACCAACTAAGAGTTGCTTCAACTCAATTGAAGACTTTAAACCAAATCTTTCTCCCACATATTGAGCTTATGATTAATTTCCTGATTTATGATCTAAACGGATGATCAGATCAAACGAAATATCCAGGTGATGGAAATCAATAGCAAATTGACAAAAGTCTGCCTATCCTCAAAATCTGGACTTATGCAACCCGAAGTGCATCCTAGATTATTATTCCCCTCACAAGTATAAAACTTGTGGAATCAATAAAGTCTGAGACGAAGAGAACTTTGATGATTACTATTTATCTTGATTGATGGAGCAAGGCTCTACAAACAATCAATATCAAGATACTCGAGTTATCAAGATAAAATATAACCGGACTTGGCTTCACGAATCCTAATGAAGTCTTTATAGTCGTTAAACCCTAAAAGGGTTTTTGGAGAGGAAGACTCTAGATACAACTAGGACACGCCCAAAAAGTAGTGTCAGGACTCAAAGTTCCCAGTTGCCAATAATTCCTCTTATGTAGACTTCAAATCCTAGGTTGCTTTAGGTTTAAACTAAGATAGATTTGGAACCAAGCAAACAATATTACCAGTAGATGAAAGCTTTACACTCTGGTTATGTAGAACCGTAACCAAACCGTGTATAAATACAATGTCCAACATGGTTTGTAATGACCCGCCCCTCCCTTTAGATAATGTCCCCACTTGGCCACCGGCTGCGGTTATCCGGCGGTGTGGGGTTTTCAACGGGCATCGCTGCGGTAATCCCCAATAACTTAGGATGGTCACCCATATTTGGATTTCTCCCGCCCGAGCATGATTAACTACGAGTTTTATGCCAACTCGGCCAAGCTGTCTTTGAAAAGGACTCGGTGTTAGGAAAGGAAAAATCATTACTTATATTCCATTCGGCCAACCAACTTGCCAAATATCGGGGTATTACAATACCACCACCTTAAATTGGAGCCTCCCTCGGCTCTGGAATATGTACAAGCCCAGATCTCCTACGTTCCCTACATGAAAATAACTTGGAACAACCCCATCCAGTGTTCCTTCCCACCCTAGGAAGGTGACCCGTCATTGGCTCTGATACCATTTTGTAATGACCCGTCCCTCCACCGATACTGTCCCCACTTAGCCAATGCGGTCATCCGGGGTTTTCAATGGGCGCCACTGCGGTTATCCAGTAGTAACTTCCCAGGAGGTCACCCATCCCTGGATTCTTCCCGCCCGAGCACGCTTAACTACAGAGTTTTATGCCAACTATGAAGCCAATTGTGCTGAAAAGGCCTCGGTGTTAGGAAACCAAAAACCATTACTTATATTTCATCCGGCCAACCACCGTTGAATATCAGGGTATTACATGTGTTAGAGCATTGCTCGGTCGAACACGCATGCGTTGCTATCTCAAGCATGTTTGTCAATATTAGTGATCAAAACTATAAGTCTTGATTTTTAGTCTACTATAGCTAAGTCTCGGACTAGGATATAAAGTGTAGTTGAGCTCAAGAACTCCATGGTAATCATCATACAAGACGAAGGACTACTCAAGGAGGCGGGTGTAACTTCATCGACTAAAAGGTATGTGATGACTTGAACTTATCTATCACTAAAAAGTCTATCTACTCTATCTCCTATTTTGAGACAAAATTCGTTTTGCTATTGTTGATGGTGGTTTTTTAAACAAGGGGTAGAAACGTAAAACCCCATCACCTAGTGTTACCCGCAACACATTAACTAAGAGCATTTAACTTCAGGTGTAAATAATTAATAGGGGTATTTTTTCAAAATACCCAGATTAGGGTTTCGACAGAACCCTAATTTCAAAATCAAGCCGCATCTTGCGCACCATGGCAACAATGCCAAACCAAGCCGCATCTTGTGCACCATGGCAACAATGTCAAACCAAACCCCGTGCTGCGCACCATGGCAACAATGCCAAACCAAGCCGCTGCTGCGCACCATGGCAACAATGCCAAACCAAGCGCTGCTTGCGCATCATGGCAACATTGCCAAACTAAGCGCTGCTGCGCACCATGGCAGCAATGCCAAACCAAGCCGCTGCTGCGCACCATGGCAACAATGCCAAACCAAGCCGCATCACTGCGCACCATGGCAACAATGCCAAACCAAGCCGCCCTGCGCACCATGGCAACAATGCCAAACCAAGCCCACTGCGCACCATGGCAATGATGCCAAACTAAACGCTTGCGCACATGGCAACAATGCCAAACCAAGCCCGCTGCTGCGCATTGGCAACAGCGCCAAAACAAGCCGCCTTGCTGCGCCATAACAAGCGGCACAAAACCAAACTACATATCGCACTCATTGGCAACCATGCCAAAACTAAGCCGCTATGCCATTGGCACATGCCAAATATAGCGCCCTAGGCTTGCAAAACGTGCAACTAGGTCAACATGGCCGTCGTGCCATTGGCACATGCCAACGCGTACCACAAGCCATATTTCAAGCCGCTATGCCATTGGCGCATGCCAAATATAGCGCCCTAGGCTTACAAACCGTGCAACCTAGCCCAAGTCGGCCACGCGTGCCATTGGCACATGCCAACATGCTCATTGGTAGATTTTTCTTACAAGGCCACGGCCCTAACGCCCACGCATGCCATTGGCACATGCGCCGACATGCTTCATTGGTAGCTTTTCTTACCAAGGCCACGGCCCTAACGGCATGCCATTGGCACATGCCAACATGCTCATTGGTAGCTTTTCTTAGGCAAGGCCACGGCCACGCAGCCATTGGCACATGCCAACAAGCTTTTCTTACCAAGGCCATGCCATTGGCACATGCCCTGACCCCTACGCATGCCATTGGCACATGCCAACATGCTCTTTGGTAGCTTTTCTTACCAAGGCCCACGGCCCTATGCCACGCACCCACGCATGCCATTGGCACATGCCAACATGCTCATTTGGTAGCTTTTCTTACCAAGGCCACGGCCTAATGGCCACACATGCCATTGGCACATGCCAAACACACTGCCATTGTTGGTAGCCTAACTTGCAAACCGTGAAACCTACCACCAAGGCATTCCGCACATGCCATTGGCACATGCCAAACACATTGGTAGCCTAACTTGCAAACCGTGCAACCTACCACCAAGGCATTAAGCACATGCCATTGGCACATTTGCATTTGGTAGCCTAACTTGCAAACCGTGCAACCTACCACCAAGGCATTCCGCACATGCCAAACACACACGCTGGTAGCCCTAACTTGCAAACCATGCAACCTACCAGCCAGGAATTCCACATGCCATGCCTGCCACGCACGCCACTAGCGCTTGGCATTGCCACTTACACTCAACATACAACCTACCACCAAGGCATTCGCACATGCCATTGGCACATGCCACGCACGCCACTAGCGGCTACGGCATTTCCACTTGCGCTCAAGTACAACCTATAACAAGGGCATTCAGCACATGCCAATGGCACATGCCACACGCGCCACTAGCAGCGCCACTTGCACTCAAGGTGCAACCAACACTCGAGATATCAACACAAAGCGGGGATGCTTTCGGGGTTTTGGTTTGGCGGTCACAACTTGCGGCGTACACTACGCTCACATTAAGAAAGCGTGAAAAGGAATAAAGCGGTCAAATAAATGAAATAATGGTGAAAACGTTTTCACCCATTAACACCATGCGGTTACCACCTCCTCCCATTATTTCACCCTTTACTCTCTTCCTTCATGAGGCCGAGTACGTTTCAATCTCGACTTGTATAAATAGGTCTTACCTATTTCCACGGACAACAAGTCTCGGTCGGGGAGAAAAATACTACACTCTCGAGAAAGGCAACTTTGCAAGCTCTCCCAAAAAGCTTTCATCTCTTGCAAGCTTCCTAAGCTTTCACTTTACGATACAAGTCGAGATACTACTCTCCCGAACTATTCTGGTCTCAACACCTTTCTTTGCTTCCCTCCCCAAATCAACCCTTCTCCTCCACTTTGTGGCCAGAAGCAAGTCTGGAACGGCCATTTCTTGGTTTAGGCCGGACTTGTCTGAGATTGATCTCTCGAATCTATAAAGTGCTATGCAGCACATTTGTTTAGGGTTTGAAGTTTCTCACTCACCTAGATTTTACCGAAATCGGCGAAACGATTTTCACCCATAAACAATTGGCGACCACGGTGGGAGGATTGATCTATCGGCTCTGATGACTTGTCGATCTCGTTCTTGACCCGAGATATCAAGATGGTAGGGAAGGCGACTCGGTCGACTCAACTGCCGGACCCCAATTGCAGTTGTAAAACTACACTAAAAACTGGGGACTCGTTGAAGATGCTACCAGCAATTGGGGACTTGTGACTCGGTCAGGCTCATTGCACGGACAACCGGTTATCGGTTGTTAAAACTACACCGAAGCGGAGACTCGTTGAATACGCTACCGGCAATTGGAGACTCGCTACCGGCAATTGGGGACTAAGCGGCGATGCTACTAGCAAAGCGCCTTTTACATGGAGAGGGCGTGTTCACAAAACCTATGAAGTGAGTAAATTTGGATTGCACAAGATATACGATCTATTTTTAGGTTCTTAGTAAAACCGTCACTACTGCGTCTTGTGCCTATTGCTAGCACACACTTTCATAAAAGCAATATTCCTTTCCCAAAACATAATCGGGGTCATATTATCAAAACCATTCATCCCAAAAATAATCCAATACCTAAAAAGCTACATTTTTGCCTATCAAAGGTCAAGCTTTGAACCGGACATCAATATGTCTTTCAAAAAAAAAATAGAACCTAAATGAAAGTTTAGCGAGAGAAACGTTCAAGGAAAATTATCCAGAGTCTGCTCTTCTTGGAGAAAGTCAACTTTGCATCTTCAAGAGCCGCTCTCTTCATAGTCAACATCTTGGAAAGCTCTTCGAGTTCCACCTCTGTCGTGCAATCTCCTCGCGGAAAGGCTTTCGATTGCCGCATCTTTCAACTTTTGGATCTCGGCAAGGCCCTCGACAAACCACGAAGTGTTGAACTCCTTTTCTACGCACACGTCGCGATGGTGCTCCCAGTCGGCAATAACGTCTTCAGAAACGGTGTGACCAGTCACCTCACGCATATCCTCGATGGAAGATAAAGCCTCTTCCACACGCTTAACCAGTGCAAATCGACTAGTGACATTCTTGGTTGTGGCCATATGTCCGAATTTCTCCCAGATTATGGTGTACAACGCCTCGTGCTTAGCCGACACGCTGAAGCCGCCAACTAGCACATGTCCTGGATAAGGAACCAAGTACGGAGGATCAAAAATGGCGCCTGCACCTGGCCTCACGACTCGCAGAGGGTCTTCCTCCATGTCTACGGCAACAACCATCGAGAGAATCATCCGCCGTTTGAGCCACATCGTGCTGGCAATTGGCTAACGCCCATCTCAAGTCACGGCGGTGGTCACCAAAGGCAAGTTTTCGTGTGCCTCTCCCCGAGAATCATCCTCAGAATCGGATTTCTCCTGTGAACTCGAGTTAGACATTTTTCAAAAGAAGAAACAAAAGAAGAAGAGAGAAAAGAAGCGCGAAACTCACAGAACCACTTCTAGAAAAAGAACCGGTCTTTGCCAGGAGAATCACTCTCACTTGTCGAACTTTCTTCTTTCTCGACTCATCATCGCTATGAGAAGGCTCGAGTCTTCTTTGGAATTCTTTGAAGAAATTGCTGCCTCACGGCAGCGTGCAAGAGCGGTGAAAGCATTAACACTACCAAAGCCCTGGAGGAAACAAGACACATGTTTTTAGCGAGAATTCACGTGTTTTGAGACAAACCAAAGAAGAGGCGACACATACCTAGTTATTGGAAGAGCGAAAGACACGAGAGTTGTGGGAGGATCTTTTGAAACCGTCCGAAAACCGCCTTGGCCACGATTCTTCGTTCTCCGTTCCTTGGCACAGGGACTTTCAGGAGTTGCTAGGAAACTTTCGCTTAGGATCTCTCAACATTGGATACTTCTTCAAAGCTGTTTGGGAAGGTTTACAACGACGTTCTCCACCACGTTATTCACAAAAGCTTGGATCATAATAAACTCGTCGCACCGAGAACTCATTATAGCCAAAGGTCGTCGAAGTTACTCTTCCCATTTGTAAGAAGGAAAGGCGGATACCCGGCTCGAGGGCACTAGCATTGAGGGGCGGCACGCAATGAATCCTTAGGAAGCACCGAATTTGGTAAGCAAGAGGTACCCCTTGATCGAAACCCATGTGACGAGCAGCACGGTCAATATTGTAGCGACTATACGGAAAGACCCCATGAAGAAAGATGGCATATAGCAGGACAGCGGCTTTGAATGAACAAGTTTTCACCAACGCTCAAATCGCCATCGGAAGACAAAGACATGAGCGGAGCGAGAAGCAAGGTGTCAATTTGAGACAACGACTATGGGCCAGGCTCCCATGGGCGAAAATTAATTTCATACGACTTATCAAGAAGACTAACCAAGCTCACGCCAACCTTTGGGCCTTTGTTCACCCATCGAAGAGTCGGGAACCCCCAAACTCGCGGGAATCGAAGGCATCGGTTTCGGGCATACTTCTCAAAGTGCTCCCATAGCAGGACTTGCGGAAAAGCAACGTGCACATATGAATTCACTTTCATGAAACCATTCGAAACTCGCGTGTTCGCAACTAGGTGATCCGGATGCACATACATGGAGGCAGGAATAGCTTGCCAATGGGAAGAACTTCACCTTTTGCTAACTTCACGACAACCGCTAGCAACTACTGGTCTTATTTCCTTCTTTACTAGAACCGTCATCAAAAATGTCTCTAGACAACCGAGAGAGCCAAAAATCTTTCTGACATGAAGATCCTTTGCTTTTACATTCGGGTTCCGGCTCGTCAGGAAACCCTTTGAGACATCCACCGACTATAAAAGCACCTTTCATCCTCTTTCCAGGACAGAATCCTTCGACTTCGCGGTGGAGTCTTTTCGAGCGTAATCTCCCAACTTAGCGGCAAGGTCATCCCGCATCTTCACCTCACTTTGAGATAATTGGATTTTAAGATTCCCGATTCTGGGAAGATTGACAAGAGAGCCACACTCTCCAAGGAGAAAGTTATCTCACCCCATCTACATATGATTGTATGGGTGTCAGAACACCATCTGGAGATGAAAGCAACCAAGCCAGGGATATCCTTCCTAATACGGAGGTTTCTTGAAGCTACGCGGCATCAATAATCACGCTCGAGTCGGGTTGGTGTTTATGTGCTCCTTACTCACCATGAACTCAACCCATCTACCAAAAAAGAACGCAATGGGCTTTGACACATCCTGAAATCAATGTTGGAAGAGGAGTATACCCCTTTTTGAAAGACAGAACCGAGTATAGTATTCTCGGGCGAATCGAACGTGTCTTCCTTTCATTTTCACCTTTGGTTAACAAAATTGGCACTGAAACACAGGTGATTTTTCGAGCGAGAGACGAGTTTTTGGCGAAGAACTCATCATCAGTGTTTGGTTTGGAATTATGGACATCCTTTGAGGAAGCGAAATTTTGTCGGGTAACATCTTGTCGGATCTTTTAATAACAACTTAGTAACAAGATACGTGCACACACAAAAAAAAAAAAAAAAAATTATCTCACGACACATAACGCGCCCAACAAAAGGAAAACTAGAAATAATAAAAAAAAAAAAGGAGGGCGTATTCTCTACGGTTTCAAGACTATATACAAAGTATTTTCTTCGGGTTCAAGACTATATACATGATATTTTCTTCGGGTTCAAAACTATATACGTGAAATTATCTTCGGGTTCAAGACTATATCGCGATATTTTCTTCGGGTTCAAGACTATATACATGATATTTTCTTCGGGTTCAAGACTATATACGCGAGAATTTTCTTCGGGTTCAAGACTATATACGCGGTATTTTATATGGGTTCAAGTGTGCCTACGGTATCCTTCTTCGGGTTCAAAATTATATAGAGCATTTTTCTACGGGTTCAAAGCGCACCTTGTGATATTTCTTTGAGGGTAGAAAAATCATATATACAATATTTCTGCGGGTTCGAAGTCGTATGGAGCATATATACGGTATTCTTCTTGGGATTCATGTACGGTATTTTCTACGGGTTCAGGCTGCACACATGATATTTTCTTGGGGTTCAAAATTATATACGCGGTATTTTATACGGGCTCAAGTGCGTCTGCGGCAACCTTCTTCGGGTTCAAAATAATATATGGAGCACTTTCCTACGGGTTCGAATAATATATGCGGTATTTCCCTTGGTTGCATACATACAATATTTTCTACAAGAGACACGCCCGGGGAAATTATATGCGCAAAGAAAAAACGCCTAGGGTTTACACCTACATAAAAAGGAAATCTTGGAAGACATACTGGAATTTGGTTCTTCTTTATGACTCTGTCATTTGGTAGGAAAGGATGAAAAGATGAAAGTGCAAGATGGGAGAAAGGGACTTTATATACATAGGCGTGAGGATTACGAAATAGGGAAGGATTTCCTTTTACCAAAATCGTGCGTGTAAGAAGCGGGCCCACAAGGGCGTGACTTCCCAATGTCGCCCAAGTTGCCCAAGGTCCCATCAATTTCCCCGGTCACGCTCAATTTCCCAAGTCACGATTTCCCAGTCACGCCTGCAAACACGCACACCTTGCGCCGGTCCCCCGATTAACACACTCGTTTTTCCAGGCTCACGCCAACTTCCCAACTTCGTCGCCCAAGCTGCGCCGGCCCCACCAATTGTGCTAGCCTCCCGATTTGTGCAAAACTACCGGAGGCAAGGGTTCCAAATCCTATTTATAAAGGTCAGACAAGCCTCCTCAATTCTCTTTACGGTTTCTTTGTTGATAGTTTGTCACCATCTTATGCTTACCCATGACAAAGCCCCATTCAGGAGCTAGCGGGGGACTTAATGTTGATGGTGGTTTTTTAAACAAGGGGTAAAATCGTAAAACCCCATGACCTAGTGTTACATGCAACACATTAACTAAGAGCATTTAACTCGGTGTAAATAATTAATAGGGGTATTTTTCAAAATACCAGTTAGGGTTTTCGACATAGAACCCTAATTCCAAAACCAAGCGCATCTGCGCACCATGGCAACAATGCCAAACCAAGCGCATCTGCGCACCATGGAAATACTGCCAAACTAAGCGCACCTGCGCACCATGACAACAATGCCAAACCAAGCGCGCACTGCGCACCATGGCAACAATGCCAAACCAAAAGCATCTTGCTGCGCATCATGGCAACAATGCCAAACTAAGCCGCTTGCGCACCATGGTAACAATGCCAAACCAAGCCGCACTGCTGCGCACCATGGCGACAATGCCAAACCAAGCGCATCTGCGCACCATGGCAACAATGCCAAACCAAGCGCACTGGCTGCTGCGCACCATGGCAACAATGCCAAATTAAGCCGCTGCTGCGCACCATGGCAACAATGCCAAACTAAGCCGCACTGCTAACTGCGCACATGGCAACAATGCCAAACCAAGCCGCACGGCAACAACGCCAAAACCAAGCGCGCATTTACACGCACCAAGCGGCGTCGCCAAAACCAAACTACATATCGCACTCATTGGCAACCATGCCAAAACTAAAGCCGCTATGCCATTGGCACATGCCAAATATAGCGCCCTAGGCTTGCAAAGCGTGCAACTAGGTCAACATGGCCGTACGTGCCATTGGCACATGCCAACACGTACCACAAGCCATATTTCCAAGCCGCTATGCCATTGGCGCATGCCAAATATAGCGCCCTAGGCTTGCAAAACGTGCAACTAGGTCAACATGGCCGTACGTGCCATTGGCACATGCCAACGCGTACCACAAGCGATATTTCCAAGCCGCTATGCCATTGGCTCATGCCAAATATAGCGCCCTAGGCTACGAACCATACAACCTAGCCCCAGTCGGCCACGCATGCCATTGGCACATGCCAACATGCTCGCTGGTAGCTTTTCTTACCAAGGCCACGGCCCTAACGGCCACGCATGCCATTGGCACATGACAACATGCTCACTGGTAGCTTTTCTTACCAAGGCCACGGCCCTAACGGCCACGCATGCCATTGGCACATGCCAACATGCTCATTGGTAGCTTTTCTTACCAAAGGCCACGGCCCTAACGACCCACGCATGCCATTGGCACATGCCAACATGCTCATTTGGTAGCTTTTCTTACCAAGGCCACGGCCACTAACGTACCACGCATGCCATTGGCACATGCCAACATGCTCATTTGGTATCTTTTCTTACCAAGGCCACGGCCCTACTTGGCCATGCATGCCATTGGCACATGCCAACACGCCATTTGGTAACTTTTCTTACCAAGGCCACGGCCCTAATGGCCACACATGCCATTGGCACATGCCAAACACACGCATTGGTAGCCTAACTTGCAAACCGTGCAACCTACCACCAAGGCATTCGCACATGCCATTGGCACATGCCAAACACACGCTGGTAGCCTAACTTGCAAAGTGCAACCTACCACCAAGGCATTCCGCACATGCCAAACACATACTGGTAGCCTAACTTGCAAAACCGTGCAACCTACCACCAAGGCATTCCGCACATGCCAAACACACGCTCGGTAGCCTAACTTGCAAACCATGCAACCTACCACCAAGGCATTCCACATGCCATTGGCATATGCCACGCACGCCACTAGCGACTCGGCATTGCCACTTACACTCAACATACAACCTACCACCAAGGCATTCCGCACATGCCATTGGCACATGCCACGCACGCCACTAGTAGCTCGGCATTGCCACTTGCGCTGAAGTACAACCCGCAACAAGGGCATTAGCACATGCCACTGCCACGCGCCACTAGCGGCGCCACTTGCACTCAAGGTGCAACCAACGAGATATCAACACAAAAGCGGGGATGCTTTCCGGGGTTTTGGTTTGGCGGTCCTGACTTGCGGCGTACACTACGCTCACATTAAGAAAGCGTGAAAAGGAATAAAGCGGTCAAATAAATGAGGAAATAATGGTGAAAACGTTTTCACCCATTAACACCATGCGGTTACCACCTCCTCCCATTATTTCACCCTTTACTCTCTTCCTTCATGAGGCCGAGTACGTTTCAATCTCGACTTGTATAAATAGGTCTTACCTATTTCCACCGGACAACAAGTCTCGGTCGGGAGAAAAATACTACACTCTCAGAAAAGGCAACTTTGCAAGCTCTCCAAAAAGGCTTTCATCTCTTGCAAGCTTCCTAAGCTTTCACTTTCTGATACAAGTCGAGATACTACTCACCCAGAACTATTCTGGTCTCAACACCTTTCTTGCTTCCCTCCCCAAATCAACCCTTCTCCTCCACTTTGTGGCCAAAAGCAAGTCTGGGAACGGCCATTTCTTGGTTTAGGCCGGACTTATGCAGTTGATCTCTCGAATCTATAAAGTGCTCACGTGCGGCACATTTGTTTAGGGTTTAAACCAGTTTTTCACTCACCTACCGAATTTACTGAAATCGGCAGAAACGATTTTCACCCATAAACAGCTATATAGACTTTGATTATACACATTTTGTATTTCGAGCCGAGTTTATCTCGCCTATCTATTTCTCGAAATATGTGTTGGTAAGATTTCGCTTAGTCCAAGTTCATCTTTACCTAGTGACGATAGTCATGTTATGTTCCAATCACTTTGAAAATTGCTTTGACGAAAAATGGTTGTGAATAACAACTATATAACGTCCTCTAAGAATGTTTCAATGATTGAAATGAGAGTTTAGATTATATAACCAATGGTGGATATAAGAATTATGTGGAAACACATATATGTATAAGTCCTTTTTCCTTGAACCCGAAGTTTGCGAACTTTTTGATCAAGAGAACCGGAATAAGAGCCGTGAACTCAGTCCACGAACTAGCGGAAGTTCTCGTCCCGAAAAATTCTGCTGGGGTTTGAGAACTCCTTTCGGGAATTTAAGTCTGCGAACTTAAGTTGGTTATATATAAAAACGATTGTTTGTGAACTCATTCATATTAACTAAGGAATGCTAAATGCAAACCATGGCTATAAATTTCATGAACCGATTCGAGTGAATCAAATCGTTTTTGCTTTGATTGTGTCTTGTGTAGTTACATACGATTTCCTTGCAATTGAACAACTCTCTAACTAGTTCATTTGAGTCATTTGAACTAGTTATGGTGAAGAAGAATATGGTTGATATGAAAGTGCTCATATAGATAACCATTTGGAACTATTGTTGAACCAACAAATGTACATGTTTGGGTACGGTTACACAAACCTAAAATCGTGCATTTCATTTGTGTGTAACAAGCTAAGTTTTCGATCCAAAGGTTGAAAGATATTAGCTTGAATCTAATCAGGTTTTCATCTAACAGTGAATATTGAATGCTTTGTTACCAAGCTAACATTGATTGCAAACCACGATTTGAAAGACTATATAAGGAGAACTCTAGCAACCGGGAAACCTAATCCCCACACCTTCCGTGTGATACTAGTTGTATTAGCTAGAGTCGATTCTCCTTTTACCTTAGGTTTCTTCTTGAAAACCATGTTAACGACTTAAAGACTTCATTGGGATTGTGAAGCAAGACCGACATCTTTGCTTTTCGTAGTTATGTGATCTGATCTTGCTGATTCTATCGTGTTGAGTACAATCGTAACGATTGGCTTGAGATTAATATCTCAGATAGGCAAGATAGAAAAGTAGTCACAAACATCTTCGTCTCATCGTTTGTGATTCCACAATATCTTCTTTCGCCGCGTCGATTAAGATTATTGTGAGGTGATTGATAATACTAGGTTGTTCTTCGGGAATATAAGTCCGGGTTATCAACTGGTTCCTGTTCACATTAATTTATCAAAAGACGAAACAAAACTTGTAGGTATTTCTGTGGGAGACAGATTTATATATTCCATAGACTTTTCTGTGTGATAAAGATTTGTTTATTAAAGTCTTCGACTTTTGGTCGTAGCAACTCTTAGTTGTGGGTGAGATCAGCTAAGGGAATCAAGTGCGTAGTATCCTGCTGGGATCAGAGACGTAACGAGCGCAACTGTACCTTGAATCAGTGTGAGATTGATTGGGGTTCAACTACACTCCAAACCGAAGTTAGTTTGTAGTAGGTTAGTGTCTGTAGCATCTTAATACAATGTGGTGTTCAATCTAGACTAGGTCCCTGGGTTTTTCTGTATTTGCGGTTTCCTCGTTAACAAAATTCTGGTGTCAGTGTTATTTCTATTCCGTATTATATTTTGTTATATAATTGAAATATCACAGGTTGTGCGTTTTAATCAATCAATTGGAAATCCGACCTTTGGTTGTTGATTGGAAATTGATTGATCCTTGAACATTGGTCTTTGGTACTGTTCAAGTGATTGCTCTTGTATTCAATTAGACTCGCATATTTCTATTTGCTTGAGTAAGTATTGAATCAAGAAATTCTATTTGCTTGAGAAAGAATTGAATCAAGAAAGAGAGATATAACTCTTTGATATACTTTATTAAGATTTGTTAGAGCATGGCTCGGTTGAACCCACCAAGCGTTGGTATGTCAAGTTTGGTTGTCATATTTTAGTGAATCAAAACTCATGTTAAGAGTCGCTTGATTATGTACTAGAGTTAAACTTCGTATAGGTTAGCTTGAAAGTATTAGGATATGAGACATTACAAGTTTTGCGAAGACTTGAAGATGTGAAGAAGCAAGGAGCTACAACGACAACAATCATCCTTCCACTTGAGGTTAGTGATATTTGACTTGAACTGTTCATTTCCTAACGTATCTTTCAAGTCGTGCATATTTAAAACATAACTGCGAATCATATTTGAACTTTAGATAGACATAGTATTAAGGAATACAATACGAGGTTTATTGCTTAACCATTAAACTTTTTAGATAAGACATCGCCATAATCATTTGAATGCTATTGTGATTATGTATGGGTATGAGGTGAGGATTTCATCCAAGGGAATAATGTTTACATATGTTCTAAGGAAGTAAGTTCATAAACTTGTTTGTGAACCGAAAAGAAAATTGCCAGGTGTTATTGGTTTTGTTATTCATTGCATATCTTATGAACAACCAATATGTGTGATAAAGTATAACCGCTCATAACTTGTTGTGTTCTTGGTAGAACTGTTCACAATGGCCTGACTTATGTATTGGTATAACTTTTATTAGTAAAACCGATCTGAAGTAATCACCTGTGGTATGATCGGATTTTGTATGTCTGACCTAGTAAGGGAAAGGGAACCGATCCTAGTAAGGGAAAGGGAACCGATCCTAGTAAGGGGTATAGTACATCAAAGGGAACCGATCCTTGTATGGGGTGCAACAAGGTTTATAGCAGAGAAAGGGAACCGATCCTATGGACATGTGCAGCACATATAAGTTAGATACTATATATATGTGGGGGCCGATCCTAGTACCTAGTCAACCGAACTTTTGGGAAGCTAGTGTGACTATGCACATTACTCACATGGAGGTAGAACCGCAACTTGTTTTGGTAGAACCATAAACCCATGATTGTGATTGAATGTTAGTTTGATCAATCACATAGTTCTAGAAAGTCGGATGAACCAATTCTAAACTTGTTTGGAAGTGTGGCAAATCGGTTTCAAGGTTGTAAGTGTGAAAGAGAACTTACAAAGTTAAGATGTCGACAAACTTTGAACACGTGTTGTGAATGTTTATTTCTATAATTGTTCAAAGATATTCCTTAACGGCTAAGGGAAGAGAATCCCAGGATCGAAACATAAGTAAGTTAAGAATCTTTTAATTAAGGTTATTAATTTCATTTTGTAGGGAAATTACGAGAATTAGTAATGTGCATTTACTAATTAGATTTTCCGAGAGAGATTTCGATCGTTATTTTTGGAATGAGCATTTCAGGAATTATGAAAACCGAATCGTGATTTTATGAATATCTTAAGAATATTTTCAGTTTTGGAAATTCCTTGGTGTCCAAACTTCCTTGTCTATAAATACACGAAGTTTGCCTTTCTAGCAAACTAATCCTTCGTAACAACAGATTTACTCATTTGTTGTTTTTACTGGTGTAGCCGCCTATTCGGAGAGGAGAGTAACCTAATTAGACGAATTCTCTTACGACCGCTCAATTTAAAGTCTTCTTTGGGATTGAGAAGCTCTAACGCGACCCGTTGGTGGGAAACTAGATAATTGCGGTTTATCTTTGTTTTCGATTGATTTGATTGACTAAAGGTGGTTAAAATCTGATTGCACCTAGTTTGTTTATTATTGAGAATCTTCTCTTCTGATATAAGATTCACTCAAACTAGTTCAGAGTTTCGACAGGGATCTTTAGACTGTTGTTAGTTCTAAAGACGATCTTGTGATAATCCGTTCTGTGCGTGATTGATCACAAGAGATTCAATTGATTGTGTGCAGGTTTTTATTGAAGATTTAAGAAGATTTGAAGACAAAGAAGATATTGAAGATCTGACTTGGGTTTTATAATCTTTGGTGTGCACAATACTTGTTTCAGTAAAAGAAGATCCAATTAATAATCGGTTTATCCTTGTGGTAGATTGGATTGATTAATTGAGTAGATCGGCATCAATAATTTTCCTTGTGATTAAAGGTATTTATTGGCTTAATCTTAAACGATTACCTTTGGATGATTGAACATAAGATAGATCTAAGGACCCGACGAAGGAGTTTATGTTAAGATAAATAGAAGAGCCTTTGTCCGACTCATATCACTTGGTTGAATAGAGTTGATACCAAACAGATTTGTTGTTCCTTTACTGTTTGGAATACGAACCAAAGGAATTGTTCCAAGTACGTGACTTATTCACAAGTCGGAGGTGTGGGAATACATACGGAACTAAGTGAACTATAGGGTAAGTTACTTGGTCTCAACTATACGAAGTTAGGTGTAATTTTGTGTAGCGGCTTAATCCTGAGAGTATTCAATTGGACAAGTTCCCGGGGTTTTTCTGCATTTGCGGTTTCCTCGTTAATAAAATCTTGCTGTGTCATTTACTTTTATTTTTCGCATTATAATTGTTTTATTATAATTAAAGTTAATCACACAAACGTTAATTCCTATTTACTTATTAAGCAATCCTATTGTGTTTGGTTAAATCCGAACCTTTGTATCAAGTAAACATACTTCGTTGATGTATTGTCTCGATCTCGTATCCATAGACGATCACACGAAGTGTGAACCGATTAGTTGTATTGTCTAAACTCAGTCCATAGATAATCACTTTTGGAGAAAGGACTTATAGGTAGGAAAAGTATTAGCTTGAGGTATATTAGGGTACCCTCACCTTTTCAAAATTGAGTCTAGTTGATTCTCTTGAAAATATATTGGAGTTTGTCCATACAGATTGCTAAGCGAAATATTGGGTGTGGTTGTTGTACCCCCGCTTTTTCAATTGGTATCAGAGCAGGCAAACACGTTCAAGACCTTACAAGTCTGTGTTTGTAGCGATCTGACTCTATGGACAGTAAAGTCTCTAGAAACGCTTCACCAGGAATAAAAATCAATCGTAGAAGAAGTTCTAATAAACTGGTTATTCTCCAGAAAAAGTTGGATGAACAAATCCGAATCAACTCTGATCTCATAGCAGAAATTGCAATGCTTAAGGAATTGAAATCCATCAAATTTCCTTTGATGGATTTGAATAACTCCAGTTGTTCCTCCCTGAAGAACAGTCGTAAGTCGGATAATAAACAACGTTCAAGTGTTGTGAAAACTGATAAGACTCAGAACTTCTCCGACGAATTTAAAGGTGTTGGCCCATGTTTATTTTGTGATTCCTCCAATCACTTTCAACATACTTGTATGTCCTTCCAAAAGAGCCTGAAAATTGCAAGTAATCTTCACACGAAAACTAAACAACTGATTGCTTCTTTAAAGGGCGTACAAAACTATCAGGAAATCCTAAACAGGAAAGTACTAATAGTATGAGAGCTTTTGCTTTAAAATCAACATCACCCATTCAATGGTTTCTTGAAAGTGGATGTAGCAGACATATGACAGGTGATCTCACTTGGTTTGTTTCTTAAAACGACTATGAAGGAGGACCAGTAACATTTGGAGATGGGAGTTGTTGCTACATAAGCAAGAAGGGGACGATCAAATTACCCGGCGTACCTGAAATCCATGATGTAGTATACGTAAAAAGTATGACTGCAAATCTTCTTT
The DNA here is from genome assembly GCA_023531295.1 of Papaver armeniacum. NCBI lineage: Eukaryota > Viridiplantae > Streptophyta > Magnoliopsida > Ranunculales > Papaveraceae > Papaver > Papaver armeniacum. The sequence continues at coordinate 203,610 of JAJJWW010009179.1, forward strand.
CTATTAGTCAAATTTGTGAAAAAGGACATCGAGTTATCTTCAATGCAAATGGATGTGACATTGTAGACAAAACTGGGAAAGTAATTTTTCAGGGAACTCGTGGTAAAAACAACTGTTATCTTCTGGATACTCAGTTTAACAATTGTTGCAATTTGACTAAGGTGGAATCTACAGATCTTTGGCATGAGCGTTTTGGTCACATCAACTACCGTTTTCTAACTAAGATCATTAATAAAGAACTTGTTAGAGGCGTCCCCAAAATCAATGCAAAGATTGAAGGTGTATGTGGTGCCTGTCAAAAGGGTAAACAAACGAAAGTTCACCATAAATCATCTCGAGATATTCTCACTAAAGCTCCACTTGATTTAATTCATATGGATCTCTTCGGACCAATTCAACAACCCACGGTTGCTGGTAAGAAGTATGCTTTGGTTATGGTAGATGATTACACCAGGTTCACTTGGGTTGTGTTTCTATCTCATAAGAATGAAACCCTTGATGAATTCAAGATCATTGTTAATAGAATCCAGAACGAACAAGGTCGCAAACTAAAGAAAATTAGGAGTGACCGTGGAACTGAATTCAAGGACACTAAGGTGTTTGAATTTTGTGACGAACTGGGAATTATTCAACAATATTCTCCACCCATTACTCCTCAAGCTAATGGAGTTGCAAAAAGAAAAAACAGGAACATTCAGGAAATGGCCAGGGTAATGCTCCATAACAAAAACTTACCTTTAAGGTTTTGGGGAGAAGCTGTCTTTACAACATGTTATTTGATCAACCGTGTCTACTACGGTCTAAAATCCTAAACACTCCTTATGAGTTATGGTACGGTAGAAAACCCAACTTGCACTATCTCAGAATGTTTGGTAGTAAGTGCTACATTTAAAAAGATCGATATCAGAGAGGGAAATTTGATACCAAAAGTGATGAAGGTATCTTCCTTGGCTATGCTTCTGATAGTCGTGGTTTCGAGTGTTTAATCTCAGAACCCAGGACATAATGGAATTGCTAATGTTATCATCGATGATATTAGTGATTTTCATCATGATAATCCTCCTGCTGAATTGCCTCCAACTGAGACAATTGAGAAAGTCAAAGAAATACCAGAATCAGTTGAAGTCATCCCAACTGTTGCTGATCCTGATATTTCTAGTGACGAGGAGAAGAGCACTGATCAGACTACTCCTGGCGAGCAAGAACGTGTTCCTCCACGATAACTTTGGGTTCAAAGGAATCATGATCCCAACAATATTATTAGGGGAAGAGATTTTCTGACTAAGACTAGAGGACAAATTCAAAATATTTGCAATTTTGGTTGTTATCTGTCACAAGTAGAACCAAGAAATATTGATGAAGCTCTTAGCGATCCATTTTGGTTAAATGCAATGCATGAAGAGTTAAATAAATTTCAAAGACAAGACATATGGAAACTCTTACCTTGTCCCTCAAATATCAATATTGTTGGTACGAAATGGATATTCAAGAACAAGTCTGATGAATTTGGCACAATTGTCAGAAATAAAGCCAGACTTGTCGCTCAAGGATATTCACAAATTGAAGGTATCGACTATGACGAAACCTTTGCTCCTGTGGCACGCCTTGAGTCCATTAGAATGTTATTAGCTCATGCTTGTTTTCTCAAGGTTAAGCTTTTCCAAATGGATATAAAATCCGCATTCCTAAACGGAATTGTAAAGGAGGAAGTCTATGTTGCTCAACCTAAAGGATTTGAAAACCTTGATTTCCCATATCATGTTCTTAAGCTCAAAAAGCCATTATATGGGTTAAAACAAGCACCTAGAGTCTAGTTTGAAAAACTTACCACTTCTCTTATTAGGAAAGATTTTTTCAAGAGGCGGAGCTGATAAAACTTTGTTTACCAAATGGAGTGGGAAAGATGTTATCATTGCTCAAGTCTATGTAGATGATATCATATATGGTTCAACTTCTGAGAAGCTTACAAAGGATTTTCAAGTTTCACTTGCTAAAGAATTTGAAATGAGCAATGTTGGTGAATTAAAATTCTTTTCGGATTACGAATTCAACAACATAAGGCTGGAATTTACTTATCTCAAGAAAAATATGCAAAGGATCTTGTTTCAAAATTCGGTCTGGATAAGTCAACTCCAAAGCAGACACCTATGCCCACTACCGGTAAACTGCACAGAGATGAGAAAGGAGTAAAAGTGGATCAAAAGTTATATCGATCAATTATTCGTAGCCTTTTATATCTTACAGCCACTAGACCTGATATTTCTTTTAGTGTTGGTTGTTGTGCTAGATTTGAGCTAATCCAAAGGAATCTCATCTTTGCACTGCAAAAGGATCATACGTGTAGTTGCGTGGAATTCCTACAATACATCCCTCATAAGAATTCATAATATTCAACACATCTTTAAGATCAACAATCAACATTTTTATTAATTGAGTTGGAAATTTTACAAGAAGGAAATGAAATCAAGAATATAATTGCTACTATAGACTTTATCTCTCCTCAAAACTTTCTCTCCACCCTCCAAAGATCTCCTCTCTTAGGTCTACTCGGCCTTTTATATAGGACATTACATAGTGGATGACAGCTAAGTTGTCCTTTATTTTCGGATTTGGCTTGCGACATTCTCGCAAGTATTCAAATGTTAAATCTCGCAACACTCCTAAATCTCGCTAGGTATTCACATCTTTCTCGTGTTCAGGATGTCGTCATCCGTTGCGCCATTTTTATTACCAATCTACGATATCTTGCAGTGTGTTGTTCAAGGATTTCGCAAGGATATTGATGTTGCGATATTCTGATCCTACATCTTTCCTCTTCTCATGTCTTCTCTGCGAAGGAGAGAATGTCATGAGAACTAGTACTTTCAAAATGCCGCAGCTGTTCATTTTTCCATATTCTTCTGTATTGACATGATTCTCGTACTTTACGCGTTAATTTATTACACGTATCTATTCTTCCATCCATTTCTTGACACGTCTTTTTCAACCGCCATTTCTCAACCGTTCATGTCTACTCTTCGCATTAAATGTGTTTACCTCTCTATATATATGTTTCTCATTTTTCTCTTCTTCTTTTTTACTTTCCTTCTTATTTTTTCTGCAACTTTTCTTCAAAGTTTCTCCGTAACTTCCGCTTATGCTGCTGTAAATCTTCTTCTTTCTACTTCTTTTGATCTTCAGTTTTTTCTTCATTCCCATACTGAAAATGCCTCCAGTTGGTCGTAAATATAAAACTTCTCTTGAAAGAGTTCAGAAAGATTTTGAAGAGAAGGGTTTCACATTAACCACCATTCCCAATCAAGAATCTAAATCCATTCTTTCTGCCAAATTGTTTTCTGATCATCATTGTGATGATAAGGAAATCATAGTTTCGCTTGGTCAGATTCTCGCTGGCCTTCCCATTCCTCTCTATGATCCTAATCTTCCCTTATTTTATGAAATTCTTGCTCATGCGAAATTCTCGCGAGCTGTCTATCAATTGAGTGGGGATTGTATTCGCTTAATGCTTGAATTCGCCAACCGCGATGCTGGTAAAGGATCTCTTTACCCAAAAGAAGTCAGGGATCCTGAATTTGAGGATTTAGAAATATTCGCTGAAAAGTATACAATAGAGAGCTTCTTTGAAAATTACGAAGTAATAAACATGAAAAATGATAGAACTCGCTGGGGTGATCGCTTGAAGAGGAAAGAAAATGTTGCCAGCGATAGAATACTGATGCAGGATATTGATTGGCATTCTGGCAAGAATAATATTCCTCGTCACTCTAAAGACGACAAATGGTGCATCTTTCCACTGGTTTTGAAGGGACCTTATATTTCAGGTCCAAACGTGCTTCCTGCAAATCTCGCCACTTACCAACCTTGGTTATTTAATTGGCCCGAGAAAGTGAAAGAGGTATGTCTTCGAATCTTGCTCACTTCATAATCTTTCATTTATTGTTACTTTCTTGTTCTCTAACTCTTGCGAAAATTTTAGATTAACAAGCTGAGATCGAGCTATAATAGAACCGGGAAGGCTAGCACTTTATCTGCTCTGATCTCCATCACAGATGAAATAAGAAACATCTTTATATTTTTCACAATATTGTTGCCTCTGTTTCTTATCTTCATGTGTGTGCGAAGGTTGGTGTTGTAGCTGTTGAAAAAGAAGAAAGTTCTAAGGTTGCGAAGACCAAAGGCAAAGGTAAAGGTTCTCTTCGCAAGGAGAAATCTGCTGCTCCACCTTCAAAGAAGCGAAAAGTTCATTCTCCTTCTCCTTCAAATCTTCGACCTGGCGAAAGTTCTGATGATGATGATAACAATGATGTTGATACTCCTTTCGCAAGAGAAGATTTTCCAGCTGAATCTTCTATGGCACAACTATCTAGCATCTTCTCTGACTCCATGCAAGGGATTGGGGATGATCGTCTCTCTAGTACATGCAAATCTCTTACGAGTATCTGCGATGCTCCTTTACTAGATGGTGATGATTCTCTTCATGAAGTCTCCAGATCAGTGACTCCCAGCTTTCTGAACTCACTTGGTGTCTTGGTATTCTGTCGTTTCTATATTCATTCATAATTATGATTTAAAATTATATTATATCTTGACAATTTCCTTCGCAGACTGGGAGAGCTTCCTTCGCTATTGCCTCAGATCTTGAGAAAAGGCGTGGGATTCTTGAAAAGAAGAATCTTCAACTTCGCAAGAGAAATAAAGAACTAGAAGCTGAAGCTGCTACTCTTCGCGAGAAGAATAAACAATTAGAATCTCATTCTTCCACTCAGAAGGACAATATATCTAGTCTTCAAAGTGCCAACCAGCAACTTTATGGTATGAAACTTTTCTCTTTTACTTTGTTTTGTTTTCTCATTATCTTCCCTCATCTGATTTACCATTTTCGCAGGCGTCTATAACCTTTCTGATGAAGCCATTTTCCTTCGCTCATTCCCTGACTCTATGGATAATAATACCCTTCTTGAAAACCTCAATAATTCTTTGAATAGTTTTTCAAATGACAAGATTAAATCTCTTCCCATAAATGAACTCCAATCCAAATTTCGCCTCTTAGAAATTGACCATAGATCCGATTTGGTCTTAGCCAACCAATTTAATCATTTCTATCTTGATTCTAAAGAGAAAATTAATGCTTTAAGAATCAAGATCAGTGATCTCATAGATGATAAAGATCGCATCGCTAGACAAGGTGCTCAAGCGTTAGCGAAATTCCAAAAGACTCTTCTTGAGGTTCAAATTGAACAAGATGAATCTAACCGCAAAATGTTGTTCTTAGCGAAAGAGAGAATCAAATTCGCTCCCTTCTTCTCATAAATAATGATGATGAATTTGCTTGGGCTGCGAAAATTCTAGATGACGCCAGAAATAATTTAGGTGTTAACGTTAGTCTTCAAGCTGAGCATACGGCCTTGGTTAGGGATATGATTTCTGACAGAGAAGGTTGTTAATTGTTCTTCTTTATTTAACTGTTTGTCTTTCATAAAATTGTCATTAAGTTGTTTGATTCATTGTCACATGTTCGCGAGGAGATGAAGAGAGGTTTCTCAAAAGGATTGAAGAACTTGAGTGCGAGAAGGAGCGGCTCGCAAAGAATCTTTCTTCTCGGGATGATAAATATTCTAGACTGAAGAGGCAACTAAAGATTACTGTTGCGAATTTTAAGAATGATGCTACTCTTTTTCGCAATTAGACTATTAAGATGGTCTGCGACGACAACAATATCCCTTATTCTGCATATCCTTGCCTACTAGAAGAAATCCCCAAGAATGTGCCTCCTCTGGATATCTCTGACAGTGATGCTAGTGAAGAAGAGGAATCTGATGGAGATGAAGAAGAAGAAGGATTTGATGAAGATGATGAAGAAGAAGAATCAAACAAGAAATAGTTCTGTTTCCTTCATTCTCTTTTTGTAATATTTGTACATTCATTCTTTTAATCTCCTATCTTTGTAATCTTTTGCCGCGAATTTCTTGAATCTTCAAATACAAGTTCTACCTTTGTTGTTCCTTTCTGCACATGTTAAAAAGGCAATTCTTTTTTGCAATATAGTTAATCAATATATTATCAACCTTTCATGTTATGAGTGCGTAAATCTATCATATGGAGACAAATAACATGTTCTTATTCTATTCATTCCCATACTTGCCTCTGTTATTTGTATTCAAATGAAAGATTAAGCAAGTTACTTTTGAATGGCAACATGTATTCATGCCTCAGTCTCGCAGCTGTTCCTGCTGAATTTTCGCAAGTAGGTATTTCTTGGTTTCTTCCAAGATTTTATTTTATTATTTTATTTTTCTCTTATGTGGTCTTATTTTTCCTTCCTAGTTATAGGTCTTATTGTGCCACCTCTTGTCATTGCGACAAAATCGCAGGACGTCTTTGCACTTGCATGTAAAAACCCATTGATCTTGCATTAACTCTCTCTTTGAAAATTTTGTTGCGACAATATGGCAGGCCTAAAAATTCTCGCGAAAATAAAGCCCCATGACATTGCCGTATTGCGACGAAATCGCAGGACGTCCTTACACTTTCATGTCTTGACCCATTGATCTCGTCTTATCTTTGTCTTTTGTATTATTGCCTCTTCAGATTATCGCACAAATATGACAAGCCTAAATTTTCTTGCGAAAATAAAGCCTCATGACATTTGCGTCTTAAGACACTTATCAGCTCCCTAATGGAGGGTGCCGCCCTTATCTTCCCCCTGGTTGCTCCATTGGCCTCTTTAACTCTTTTTCTCTTCTTCTTCGCTCATGTACGTCTTGTCTTGCGAAATCTTGCACTTCTTCCTCGTTATCCTCTCCTTGTCTTTTTCTGTGGCCTTCCCTTTCATGAATTCGCACATGATTATGTCTCTTATTTTCTTCTCTGCGATTTTGCTCATTCCTCCTCAATTCTTTTTGTCGTTTTTCAACTCTCCTTTGTACTCTATCATAATCTTCATTGATATTACCATTATTGCGATTTTGCTCACGCCTTCTTTCTCGATTGTCATGATTGTTCTGGCGAACTGCCTCTAGGAGCTTTTTTCCCTCCATTTCTGCTCTCAGCCTCTCTCTTTCGCAAGCTAGACGTGCTTGTTCAGCATAATTTCTCTCTATTTCTTCTTCAATTATTCGTTGATTCCTTTGAACATCTCTTCCCTGTAATATTCTCCTTCCTTCTTCCTGATTTTCTTCACCATCTTGATTACTTCGCTATTGATGTTGCCCACTCCCCTGATTTCTATCATTTTGTCCATTTTGGAGAGTTTCGCCATGTGGAATATAACGATCTTCAATCATTTATCTTCTTTCGCGGTATTCTCCGTCTAGATTTTGTATTTCCCCTCGAGTATCTTCATTAACATTTACTACAGGCGAATTTCGCCTTATTTCTCCCCTAGTTGACCTTGAACTTGACCTTGTAGTGCTTCTTGACCTTCTATTCTGTAATCTCATGTTTTTCATCCTCAATTCATGATTTTGTCTTGTCAAATTTGCACGTTCTTCTGCTTCTAATCTCCTCTCCTCTTGTATTCTTTGCCTCAATGCCTCTAACGCTTCGATCTCTTCATTTATATGAATTACTCCTCCAATCGTTTCTTGGTCTCTCTCCTCCCATCCGTTGCTTCTTAATTGCTGCTCTTCTTCCATTTGATCTACGGAATTTGATCGCCAAGTATGCACACTTACTCTGTCATAGTCTATAGTTCTATTTTGTGCTGGTGTACGTTGAATTGGTTGTTGAATTTGATTTTCTCCATCATTTCTCACATACATCCTTGGATACTCCTCAATTTCATCTCTCCATCTACCAGCAAGCCTCTTACTCCTTCTTACAATTTTTGGTTGTTTTGAGTTATTTCTTCTTCTAGCCATTTTTCAATTTTAATGAGTTGTTGAAAATTATGTAAAATTCTTTACCTATTACTCCAAATTCCTTCAAATCACAATATCAATCCTCAGTCCCTGTTTCTAGCGCCATTATGTAGTTGCGGGAATTCCTACAATACATCCCTCATAAGAATTCATAATATTCAACACATCTTTAAGATCAACATTCAACCTTTTTATTAATTGAGTTAGAAATTTTACAAGAAGGAAATGAAATCAAGAATATAATTGATACTATAGACTTTCTCTCTCCTCAAAACTTTCTATCCACCCTCCAAAGATCTCTCTTCTCTTAGGTCTACTCGGCCTTTTATATAGGACATTACATAGAGGATGACAGCTAAGCTGTCCTTTATTTTCGGATTTGGCTTGCGACATCTCGCAAGTATTCAAATGTTAAATCTCGCAACACTCCTAAATCTCGCTAGGTCTTCACAGCTTTCTCGTGTTCAGGCTGTTGTCTTCCGTTGCGTCAATTTTATTACCAATCTACGATATCTTCGCAGTGTGTTGTTCAAGGATTTCGCAAGGATATTGATGTTGCGATATTCTGATCCTACAATACGATATGCCAATCACACAGTCGAGTATGGTCTATCCTACACTTTTGATACTAACACTGACCTTTCTGCTTATTCAGATGCTGATTGGGCATGATGTGTAGAAGACAGAAAAAGTACGTCAGGGGGATTCTACTATGTAGGACCGAATCTTGTGGCTTGGCATAGCAAGAAACAAAATTCACAATATTTGTCTACATGCGAAGCAGAATATATTTCTACTGGGTCATGTTGTACTCAACTTCTATGGATGAAAAAAATGTTGGCTGATTATGGAATTGATACTGGAATAATGAAGATCTTTTGTGATAACTCTAGCGCGATTCGAATCACTAAGAATCATGTTGAGCACTCAAGAACAAAGCACATTGATATAAGGTACCATTTTATTCGAGATCTCTATGAAAATGGTATCATCAATATGGAATTTGTGCCTTCCGAACAACAATTGGCTGACATTCTCACCAAACCATTAGATCTTGCTACATTTCAACACTTACTACGGTCCCTATTGGTGTTGTTTTGGTTCATTAGTTGTTTCCATAACTATTGCCCTTGTGCTTATCTCGATCTTTTGGGAAATAGAGTTTGGAGCTGCAGTGAGTGTTTACTTCAATTATGCATTTGTTTCCGTAGGTTGATTTTCTGTCAAGTTCTATTTTAGTGTATTGTTTCCAAAGAAATCCTTTTTTTCTTTTGAAATTAAGGTCGCTCTTGTTGTTCTTTCAGGAATGACATATTATGGGGGAGAGTTCTTAATTGAACTTATGCTTAATTGCCAAATCTTTGTAAGGAGTGAAATGTTATAGGGGTTATGTTGTATCTTTATAGACTCCTTGATGAATGCATTTAGCTTCGGCAATATGATTGCATCTAAATAAGATGATATGTGCTTTCTTTTGGTCATGAAATGTCTCTCTCGGAAATTTCATTAGGATCCCGTTTTCGTACCTTTGCCAATTTTATTGACAAAAAGGGGGAGAATTAATATATAGTTCACACTACAAATACATATGGTTTTCGGATCATTATGTAAGGGGGAGTGGTTTCCATGTGAGATGGAGTATTGACTAAGGGGGAGTGATACATATCACCATAGTATTGTTGTCGAAGTTGTGATACAATTGAACTATAATACTATATAATGATACTATGACACTGTATAACAATGATTGAGAACTCTTGTTTTCTCGGTGTTATAGCTACGGATTTTCAACAACGATGATGCTAAACTTACAACCTTTGGGATCATTGGAGTACTTAGAAGTGACGAAGATTTCGAGTAATGTTGAAGATTAGGCATGTGGAATAGGAGCTATAAAAGTTAATTCATTTATTTTGTATTCCATATGTATTGATAGTTTTGTCACTAAAATTCACAAAGTGATATACCAAGCATGTTTGTCAATGTTAGTGATCAAAACTATAAGTCTTGATTTCTAGTCTCTATAACTAAGTCTCGGACTAGGATGTAAAGTGTAGTTGAGCTCAAGAACTCCATGGAAATCATCATACAAGACGAAGGACTACTCAAGGAACTGGTGGAACTTCATCGACTAAAAGGTATGTGGAGACTTGAACTTATCTATCACTCAAAAGTTTATCTACTCTATCTCCTATTTTGAGACAAAAGTCGTTTTGCTACATAGACTTTGATTATATACATTTTCTATTTCGAGCCGAGTTTATCTCGCCTATCTATTTCTCGAAATATGTGTTGGTAAGCTTTCACTTTGGCCAAGTTCATCTTTACCTAGTGACGAAAGTCATGTTATGTTTCAATCACTTTGAAAATTGCTTTGTGAAAAATGGTTTGTGAATAACAACTATATATCGTCCTCTAAGAATGTTCCAATGATTGAAATGAGAGTTTAGACTATATAACCAATAGTGGATATAAGCATTATGTGGAAACACATATATGTATAAGTCCTTTTTCCTTGAACCGAAGTTTGCGAACTTTGTTGATCAAGAGAACCGAAATAAGAGCCATGAACTCAGTCCGCGAAGTTCTTGACCTGAGAAATTCTGCTGGAGTTTGAGAACTCCTTTCGAGAACTTAAGTCCGCGAACTTAAGTTGGATATATCTAAAAACGATTGTTTGTGAACTCATTCTTATTAACTAATGAATGCTAAATACAAACCGTGGCTATAAAGTTCATGAACCGATTCGAGTAAATCAAATCGTTTTTGCTTCGATTGTGTCTTGTGTAGTTACATAAGATTTCCTTGCAATTGAACAACTCTCTAACTAGTTCATTTGAGTCATTTGAACTAGTTATGGTGAAGAAGAATATGGTTGACATGAAAGTGCTCATATGGCTAACCATTTGGTTAACTATTATGGAACCAACAAATGTACATATTTGGGTACTGTTACACAAACCTAAAATCATGCATTTCATTTTGTGTAACAAGCTAAGTTTTTGATCCAATGGTTGAAATATATTAGCTTGAATCTAATCAGGTTTTTATCTAACGGTGAATATTGAATACTTTGTTACCAAGCTAACATTGATTGCAAACCCTGATTTGAAAGACTATAGAAGGGAGAACTCTAGCAACTGGGAAACGTAATCCCCACACTTTCCGTGTGATACTAGTTGTATTATCTAGAGTCGATTATCCTTTAACCTTAGGTTTCTTCTTGAAAACCAGGTTAACGACTTAAAGACTTCATTGGGATTGTGAAGCCAGACCGATACTACTTTTTCGTAGTTGTGTGATCTGATCTTGCTGATTCTATCGTGTTGAGTACAATCGTAATGATTGGCTTGAGATTAATATCTCCGATAGGCAAGATAGAAAAGTAGTCACAAAAATCTTCGTCTCATCGGTTGTGATTCCACAATATCTTCTTTCGCCGCGTCGATTAAGAGTATTTTGAGGTGATTGATAATACTAGGCTGTTCTTCGGGAATATAAGTCCGGCTTATCAATTGGTTCTTGTTCACCTTGATTTATCAAAAGATGGAACAAAACTTGTAGGTATTTATGTGGGAGACAGATTTATCTATTCCATAAACTTTTCTGTGTGATACAGATTTGTTTAATAAAGTTTTCGACTTTGGGTCGTAGCAACTCTTAGTTGTGGGAGATCAGCTAAGGGAATCAAGTGCGTAGTATCCTTCTCGGGATCGGGAGGCGTAAGGAGCGCAAATGTACCTTGAATCGGTGTGAGATTGATTGGGGTTCAACTACAAGTCCGGACCAAAGTTAGTTTGTAGTAGGCTAGTGTCTCGTAGCGGCTTAATACGGTGTGGTGTTCAATTTGGACTAGGTCCAGGGGTTTTTTCGCATTTGCGGTTTCCTCGTTAATAAAATTTGGTGTACGTATGTTATTTCTATTCCGTATTATATTTTGTTATATAATTGAAATATCACAGGTTGTGCGTTTGAATCAATCAATTGGAAATCCGACCTTTGGTTTTTGATTGGAAATTGATTGATCCTTGAACATTGGTCTTTGGTACCGTTCAAGTGATTTCTCTTGTATTTAATTAGACTCGCAGATTTCTATTTGCTTGAGAAAGAATTGAATCAAGAAAGAGAGATATAACTCTTTGATATACTTTATTAAGATTGAGTCTTGTTGATTCTCTTCAAAGTATATTAGAGTTTGTCCATACAGATTGCTAAGTGAAATATTGGGTGTGGTTGTTATACCCCCTCTTTTTCAACATGGTTAGCCGAAACTAGCCGATTTAAACTTTAAATGCTTAACACTCATTTTCATGTTCACTAAGACATTAATATTGAGTCACAATTATGTGATCAAATGAGTCTAATGTTAATAAGAGAATTGATCAAATGCAAATCAGTTTATAAAAATAATTTAATTACACTTGAATCATAATCGACATAGTTTGTAAACGTACAAAGTACAATTACTTGAATCGTTCGTGAATAAATTTGAGTCACGATGACGAGCACCGATTTGCAAACTTATAAGAAATAACCGAGTTCGAGTTGATGAACTTTTGCGGTTCACGTCTTAGGTTTGCAAAGTTAGGTGCAACTCAAAGTTTCGAAGTTGACATAACTTTTTCAGTTCACGTACCGATTTGGGTACTAAACTGGCTCTAGAACATAGAATTGTTTTGGCTCGTATACCAATTTGAATATTTTAACCCGGTTCCTTACCACAGTTCCAAAATGGTTTGCATACGAATATGCTCACCTATCCGGATCACGAAACATACAGATTTTCCTATGATGTGCATACGAATATGTATATCACATAAATCGAAAGTCAATATTGTTAGAGCATAGCTCGGTTGAACCCACCAAGCGTTGGTATGTCAAGTTTGGTTGTCATATTTTAGTGAATCAAAACTCATTTTAAGAGTCGCTTGATTATGTACTAGAGTCAACTTCGTATAAGTTAGCTTGAAAGTATTAGGATATGAGACATTACAAGTATTGCGAATACTTGAAGAAGTGAAGAAGTAAGAAGCTACAACGACAACATCATCCTTCTACTTGAGGTTAGTGATATTTGACTTGAACTGTTTCATTCCCTAACGTATCTTTCAAGTCGTGCATATTGAAAACAAAACTACGAAGCATGAACACTCTAGATAGACATAGTATTAAGGAATACAATATGAAGTTTATTGCTTAACCATTAAACTTTGTAGAGAAGACATCGACATAATCGTTTAAATGCTATTGTGATTATGTATGGGTATGAGGTGAGGATTTCATCCTAGGAAACAATGTTTTACATGTTTTTTAAGGAAGTAAGTTCATAAACTTGTTTATGAATCTTAAAGGAAATTGCCAGGCGTTATTAGGATTGTATCTTGTGAACATCCAATATGTGTGATTTAGTATAACCGCTCACGACTTGTTTGTGTTCTTGGTAAAACTATTCACAAAGACCTGACTTATGTATTGGTATGAATTTTATTAGTGAAACCGATCTTAAGTAATCACCTGAGATGGTATGATCGAGTTTGTGATTTGTTTGACCAAATCTGGGTAAAGGGGAACCGATCCTATGAAGAGGTGCAACACATCGCAAAGGGGAATCGATCCTTGTATGAGGTGCAACAAGTTTGTAGCAGAAAGGGGAACCGATCCTATGGACATGTGCAACACATATAAGTTAGATACCATATATATGTGGGGAACCGATCCTAGTACCTAGTCAACTGAATTTTGGAAAGCTAGTGTGACTATGCACAATACTCACATGGAGGTAAAATGGAAACTTGTTTTGGTAGAACCATTAAACCCATGTTGTGATTGAATGTTTCTTGATCAATCGCATAGTTCTTGAAAGTCGGATGAATCAATTCTAAAGTTGTTTGGAAGTGTGGCAAATCGGTTTCAAGGTTGTAAGTATGAAAGAGGACTTACAAATCTACATACTTTGAACACGTGCAATAATGTTTATCTTTTATTGTTCAAAGTTATTCCTTAATAGCTACAAGAAGAAAATCCCAGGATCGAAACATAAATAAGTTAAGAATCTTTTAATTAAGGTTTTTAATTTTATTTTAGGAAATCGAGAATTAGAAATGTGCATTTACTAGTTGAGATTTTCTAAAGATATTTTCGGTCATTATTTTGGACAGAGCATTTCCAGGAATTATGGAAACCAAGTTTGGAATATATTGAATATCTTTGAGAATATTTTCGGTTTTGGAAATTCCTTGGTGTCCAAACTTCCTTGTCTATAAATACTTGAAGTTTGCATTTCTAGCAAACTAATCCTTAAAATAAAGACAAACTTTCTCGGTTGTGTTTTTCCGGTGAAGCCACCTATCTCGGAGAGGAGAGTAACCTAATTAGGCGAAATATCTTACGGCCACTCGGTTTAAAGTGTTCTTTGGGATTGAGAAGCTCTACGAGTACCGTTGGTTGGAAACTAGATAATTACGGTTTTATCTTGTGTTTTCGATTGATTTGATTGACTAACAGTGGTTGAACTTTGATTGCACCTAGTTTGTTTATGCTTGAGAATCTTCTCTTCTAATATAAGATTCACTCAAACTAGATCGAAGTTTCAACATGGATCTTTAGACTGTTGTTAGTTCTAAAGACGATCTTGTGATAATCCATTGTTAACAGACTTCGTTTTGTGCGTGATTGATCACAAGAGATTCAAGTTGTTGTGTGCAGGTGTTTATTAAAGATCTAAGAAGATTTGAAGACAAAAAAGATATTGAAGATTTCTGATTTGGGGTTCATAATCTTTGGTGTGCACAATACTTGTTTCGGTATAGGATCCAACTATAATCAGTTTATCATTGTGATAGATTGGATTGATTAGTTGTGTAGATCGGCGCATCAATACAATTCTTTGTGATTAAAATTATTGATTGCAAAATCTTAACAATTACTTGAGTTGTAGTTGAGAATAAGATAGATCTTAGAACTGTGAATGAGTTTATTGAGATAAACGAGAAGAGCCTTTGCCGAAATCACATCACTTGGTTGAAGAGAGTTGATACCAAACATATTTGTTGTTCCTTTACTGTTTGGAATACGAACCAAAGGAATTGTTCCAAGTACGTGACTTATTCAGAAGTTGGAGGCGTGGGAATACATACGGAACTAGGTGAACTATAGGTTTATTTGCTTGGTCTCAACTATACGAAGTTAGATTTAATTTTGTGTAGCGGCTTGATCCTGCATTTGTCGTTTCCTCGTTAACAAAATCTTGTTGTGTCATTTACTTTATATTTCCGCGTTATAATTGTTTTATTATAATTAAAGTAAATTACACAAACGTTAATTCCTATTTACTTGATAAGCAATCCTATTGTGTTTGTTTAAGTCCGAACCTTTTTATCAAGTAAACATACTTCGTTGTTGTATTGTCTCGATCTCGTATCCATAGACGATGACACAAAGTGTGAACCGATTAGTTGCATTGTCTCGACTCTGTCCATAGACAATCACTTTCGGATAAATGACTTATAGGTAGGAAAAGTTTTAGCTTGAGGTATATTTTGGTACCCTCACCTTTTTAATTGGCCTCAGAGCAGGCAAACACGAAAAGATCTAACAATCTGTGTTTGGTGCGATCCAACCTATAAGAATGAACTCGAGTTCTCATGAGTCGACTTCAATTAACGTACCTCCAAGATTTGACGGAACAAACTATCTATGGTGGAAATCTTCTATGAGATCTTTTCTTTAACCACGAGACCTTAATACCTGGCTATTAGTCGTCGATGGTTATATTCGTCCAAAGATAGAAAATTCAGAAAGTGAGTTTAAACGCTTAGTAGATTTTTCAAACGAAGAAAAGGCGCTTGCAAAGCAGAATTCAGATGGTTTGAATGCTATAATACATGCTGTAAGTCGTGATCTACAACATCACGTATCAACATGTCAAACTTCGAAAGAAGCTTGGGATAATCTTCAGATCGTATTCGAAGGAAATACTTCAGAGAAAGAAGCTAGACTTCAAACTCTTACGTCCTATTGGGAAAACCTTGACAACGACACTTTTCAAGAGTTTCATCTTAAAATCTCTGAGATAATCAATGACTCTTTCTTTCTTGGAAATACTATCTCTGAAAAAGATATAGTGTGCAAAATTCTCAGATCGTTGCCACCAAGATACGATTCTAAGAAGCATGCAATCATAGAAGCAAATAATCTCTCTCACGAAGCACACTCGTTGGAAAGTTAAAGATCTTTGATCATGAATCATAGTCTATTCAAAATAAAGGAATTGCTTTTAAAGTTGCAAAAATTCCGAAAGATCCAATGGAGAGGAATAGACAGATGGATGATTCAGATGAACAGATTGCAGAAAATTCTGATGATGAAATTGAATAATCATTATCTTTGATTACTAGACAGTTTCGAGATCTCTTAAAAATGCGTAATAAGAGATTCATTAAGGATACTCATCGATCTTCTCGTCCACATGATCGAGTTCCTGTCAAAAAGGATCATGAAGAAGATGATGAATATCAGCCGCAATGTTTTAAATGTAAAGGGTTTGGTCATATTGCTAAAGACTGTCCCAATCTTAAGAAATACTTTGGAAGCAAGGCGTTGGTCAGTAACTCTAGATGAGACCTCTGATTCATACGATTCTGAAGAAGAGGAAACAATTAATATTGCATTAGTTTTCAATCTTATTTCTTCCTCCTCCATTAGTGATTTACCCATTTTAAAATGTACATGTCTTCCGATGTTATTAAATCATCTAATGGTAAATGGAAAAATAAGACAAGATGCAAAAACTGTCTCAAAAACAGAATTGCTAAAAGTTGCATAGGCAACCCCAAGTCAATCTCAAGATACTTCGTTAGTTCGAGGTAACAAGAAGAGAATTTCTCATACGATACTAGATCAAGGACAATCTTTTTGTTCTAATTTCCATAATGAGAGAAAATCTCATACTAATACCACTTGATCGGTAGTAGAATTCTTTCCTCACCATGTGTTCCGAATTTTGAGTGAGGAAGAAGAAAAATCAAGGCACTTATGTGTAGATTATGGAAATAAAATCTAGTATTTGAAAATATTTGATATATTCGTATTTTTAGGAATATTATATTTTCGGAAGTGTGAAAATTATATAAAGATCCTTCTCCTTCTTTGGCCATTCCTTGTCCGAACCATAAGTCTGGATCCAACATCTTCTTTTGGCAAGATGCTAGATCAGAAAGATCAACTTAAGATTAAGTCTGGATCTTCTCTTGATATTAAGAGTAAAATTAGAAAAGGAGATTGGCTTAGCAATAAGGAAAGAGAGAATACTCTGAAGAAAGATCATTGTATTGAAGCATTGACACACTTTTCTATTCAATCAAAGACAGAATTACATGCTCTTACAGAATCCTTCACGAAAATTTCTCACTTGCAAGAGATTCTGGTCAAGCAACAAGGTTTTCTACTTGAAGAAATTCACAAGACGAAGTCTGAAAGTAATAATCCACCTTCATTTAGCACTGATATGAAGGACTGAGTTACAAAGGAAAATATACGTCAATTTTTGATTTCTTTCAATGATTGTATTAGGTCTATTATAGATAAAATTATTTGATTTATAATTTTTCTTGTGATGGTTTTTGATTTACATAGCTTGTGCTTGAATGCTTTATTATTGTTATGGATGTTTGTGGGATGTTTGATTTTGATTTTATTACCTTGTGTTTGTGGGTGAAAACTATTTTTACTTATTTTGGTAAATTTGGGTGTGGATGAGAACGAATCTAAACCCTAAACAATGTACTGCACGGGAGTACTTTTGATTCGAGAGATCAATCTGTACAATCCTGGCCTAAACCAAGAAATGGCCGTTCCAGGCTTGCTTCGGTAACAAAGTGAAGGAGAAGGGTTGGTCTTAGGGAGGGAAGCGAAGAGAGTGTTGAGCCTATAATCATTGATTCTTAAGGTGTGGTTTGTTTTATGACTTGTATCGGAAGTAGAACTGGTTAGCAGGATGGAAAGCTACCAGGTGACTTTTAGATACTATATTGTTGCCGAACAAAACTTGTTCTTTGGTGAAAATAGGTAATCCTATTTATACAAGTCATATTGAAACGTACCCTAATCTCGTAGGAAGTGGAAACGATTGAGTGGTGGAAGAATAGAGTTACGTGTAACCGTCAGATGTTATGCTTCCATGATGAGGGAAGTGAATTCGTGTACCCGTCAGTCATTACGCTTCCATGATGAAGGAAATGAAATGTTTACACTGTTACTTTTCACCACCACTAATTGTCCTATTTCATGACACTTTCTTGTAACGGGCACATTGCACGCCGCACGCTGTAAACCTCCAAACCAATACCTTGATGAGTATCCCCCAGTTTGTGACATGTTTGATGTCTCGAGCGTTTTCGTGGAAAACGTGTAGCAGGTTATTATGTGTGGCAATTCAAAATCAAGAGACTTTGCCATAGGAAAATAGCATGTGATGCTATTAGGTTGCTATGTGTGACAAGTCCGTCGGTTTGGTGGCGAACTTGAATGGTTGAGATTACATATCATGAGGAAGGATAGTCGTTTATTATGGCCACATATTTGTTGTGTAACAAAGTGGCGGCATTAGCATAGTGGCGCATGGTGTATCCGTGGCGTAGCGGGTTGCCTAGGACTTGCCGCAAGTCCGTCAGTTCAGTGGCGAACTTGGATGGATGAGATTGCATCTCATGAGGAAGACTGGCCATTAATTATGGCCGCATCTTGTTGTATAACGAAGTGGCGCCATTGGCATAGTAGCGCCTGGTGGAGCCATGGCATAGCGGCATGCTAGTGGCCGTGGCATAGCGGCATGCCAGTGGTCGTGGCATAGCGGCATGCCAGTGGCGTGGCATAGCGGCATGCTAGTAGCCATGGCATGGCGGCATGCCAGTGGCGTTGTAGCATGGCCAAAGCTAAGGTTTGACTCCGTGGCCAAA
Organism: Papaver armeniacum; assembly: GCA_023531295.1. Taxonomy (NCBI): domain Eukaryota; kingdom Viridiplantae; phylum Streptophyta; class Magnoliopsida; order Ranunculales; family Papaveraceae; genus Papaver; species Papaver armeniacum. Next base: position 222,424 of record JAJJWW010009179.1, read on the forward strand.
ATTAGGGCTTGGCGGCGTGGCCAAGGCTAGGATTTGGCGCCGTGGTAATAATTAGGGCTTGGCGGGGTGGCCAAGGCTAAAGTGGCATGCTACCGTGGCAGAGTGACATGTTGGCATGCCGATCATATGTTGTTGTGGTAAGACGCGTTTGGCGTGCTAGTTAAAATGGTGGCGCGACATGGTGCGTTTGGCCTTTAATGTATGGTGGCAAGTTTAGAGCGACTTGATTGGCCCGGAAAAGGGGGTGGCCAAACGTAAGGCGCGGCTACACGTCTGGTGAGAGTGTGGAGGCTTTAGAGCGACCTGATTGGTCGATTAAAATAGGGTCGGCCAAGCATGGGCGTTCTACATTTCTGGTGAGAGTGTGGCGGCTTTAGAGCGACCTGATTGGTTGATGGCAAGTGGGCCGGCAAGTATGGGCCCAGCTACAACTTATGTGCGCATGGATAATTTGAGGCGACACGATTGGTCGAGAGAAATAGGGCCGGTTTAGGAAGGGGTGTGGACAATGGAAAGTGGCGCCAGTTGGCCTAAGGCATGGCCACACCTCCCTTTGATGCTGCGGCTCCCTGTTTTCTGATTCTGAGCAAGGTTTTCCACCTGCTAATCCATGGCGGATTAATTACCTAGTTTGCCTAGGTTTAATTTCGACAAGAAAGATCTGATATACTGCGCGAGGCGCAAAACCTTGACTTCTGCAAGTTAGTTAGCTCAATTGATTGAATTCTATGTGTTGACATAGAGTTCTTTTAAGTTTATTGCCAGAGAGCAGCATGCTTTTTCTGATTGAATACCTTATGCAAAGACCTTATCCTTGATACTTGGAAATTCGTGTTACTCTGTTGCGAGTGAACACAAATCGTCATGCCATATCAACATTAAGGGTTCATCCGGATAACATAGCATAGAAGACATTCAAAGGAACTTATATTAAGTGAATATAGGCGAGGCGCCGAAATTTACAGAACATCTGGGATGGTTGTTACATTCACCAGTCTGGATAAATTTCATGTAAGTATATTGAACGGCTCAATAAATATGCCGGTGGAGAGGTTACCACTCACGGCACCGTTTCCTTTACAGAGTGACATCACATCAGATGTAAGGTTTTACGATTTCAACCCTAAGCTAAAAACCACCATCAACATTAAGTCCCTGCTTAGCACGTAACAGCGGCGTTGTTACGGGGTAAGCATGAGATGGTGACAAATAAGAGTAAAATCGAAAGTACAAGACGTGAAGAGATTGTCGAGGAAATTCAACTAACCTTTAGCGGAAGGAATGAGGAATTTGTGATCCCTGTATTGGTGGTTTTGCATAAATACGGCTTGGCCATGGGGTATTGGCATCAGCGCTGCAGCTTTGGCTATTGATTGGCAGAGATGGCACTGCAATTTGGTCCATGAATGGTGAATGGCGCTAGCTGGCTAGGTCACGGAACGTATGAAGATGTGCCTTCTTTAAACGTCCAGGATGGCGCCTCCTTGGCTGGTGGAGATAGCGCTGCTTCGAACGGCTAAGATGGCGCCGCTTTGGCTAGTGGAGATGGCGCTGCTTTGAAAGGCTAAGATGGCGCCGCTTTGGTGATGTCCGTGGAATGGTGGAAACAACACTTTGAACTTTGGCTACCAAACAGTGAATATGGAGCCGGCGTTTTTCGCAGAATGGGCAGAGATAGTGCGGCTTTAATCACGGGGTGCTGGAGTCATGGCGTTACTTGCTAGGTTGTGGAGCGGGCGGCGATTGCGCTGCTTTGAGCGGTGAAGAAGGCGCCCCTTTGGCTAAGTCACGGAATGGCGTGCATGACCCGAATGAAGAAATATTTTTCTACTCAAACTTCAAAATACAATGTATATAAAAGGCGTTGTCCACCTTTTTATTTTCGTATCATTGGTTTTACCTCTGTAGCGGCAAGCCTCTTTCCATCGGCAGTCCAGGTGAGCCAATTATTCTTTCTTTCTTATAGATCATCATAGAATTTCACCCATCTTCTTCACATGTATCGTCTCGTGTCTTTTCTCGTAGTTCTCCATTTTGTGTTCTTCATCATGTAGATTGCCGATGCAGACATAATGTAATTTTTTTTTTTGTAGTGCACAATGGGATCTTCCGGTGATGATCATACCTCTGACTCTTTGGAGAATTTTGTTGAAGTCGACGAACCAAAGTTTTCTCACATGAGAGCAACATGGTTTTTCTGATTGAATACCTTAGGCAAAGACCTTATTCTTGATACTTGAAATTCGTGCTACTCTGTTGCGAGTGAACACAAATCGTCATGCCATATCAACATTAAGGGTTCATCCGGAGAACATAGCATAGAAGGCATTCAAAGGAACTTATATTAAGTGAATATAGGCGAGGCGACAAAATTTACAGAACATCTGGGATGGTTGCTACATTCGCCAGTTTGGATAAATTTCATGTAAGTATATTGAACGGCTCAATAAATATGTCGGAGGAGAGGTTAGCACTCACGGCACTGTTTCCTTTACAGAGTGACGTCACATCAGATATAAAGTTTTACGATTTCAACCCTAAGCTAAAAACCACCATCAACATTAAGTCCCCTGCTTAGCACGCAACAGCGGCGTTGTTGCGGGGTAAGCATGAGATGGTGACAGATAAGAGTAAAATCGAAAGGAAAAGACGTGAAGATATTGTCGAGGAAATTCAACTAACCTTTAGCGGAAGGCATGAGGAATCCGTGATCCCTGTATTGGTGGTTTTGCATAAATTCGGGTTGGCCATGGGGTATTGGCATCAGCGCTACAGCTTTGGCTATTGATCAGCAGAGGTGACATTGCAACTTGGCACACGGAACGGGCGCTGGTTAGCTAGGAAAGGTAGATGGTGTGGCTACCTTGGAATGGTGAATGGCGCGCCTACCTTGGGATGGCAGATGGGCGCGACTAGCTTGGAGTGACGGATGGGCGCGGCTAGCTTGGCGTGGCGGATGACGTGGCTAGCTTGGCATGGCAGATGGCGTTGATGGCTTTGGCCGTGGAGATTAGCGCTGTGGAACATCAACACCGCGGGCCCATCTGCTTTCTTTTGTGTGTGTCCCAAAAGGGAAACCCATCTCTAGTTGAACTCCAAAACATCATTCCTATAAAAGGCGTTACCCATATTCCTTACTTTCGTATCGTTGGCTTTGTTTCCACACCTTGGTGCTAGCGGCAAAGACTTGGACCAGTGGAGAGAACAACAGCAAAAGTAGGCGGGCGTATTTTATGTATGTTTCTTAACGTTTCTTCTTTTGTTTGCTCTTCTGTGTTGGTATAAACCCTAGCCATAGGCATGACCTCCATGAATTTGTAACAACACTTCAATATGAATAATTCTTCTTCGCTAACATTATTATAGTAGCGTTAATCACAACGAAAATAATCATCATGTTAGGCAAGCATGTACGTGTGGACAACGCCATCTGTTTCCTTTTCCATGAAAACTAGTTTTAGGGTTTCCTTTTGTTCGTGAGCATAACTCCCGCGGCAAAACGTGATATGACTGAGATCATACTTCCCGCGGCCTTGTACGATTTCGGCCAAAAACATATTCCTCACGATGTTGTCGGGTTTTGGCTAAGAGCATATTTTCCTGCGACATCATATATATATCTCATTGAGCAAGCATCAGTCCCCATTTTTTTTTTAACGTGAGTGCTATAAAATGCGGCTAAAAGGGAAATTTCCGTAGAAAATGTGTCGTTGAATTTATGCTTTCCTTCAAAGTAGTAATTTTTCTGTTTTGCTTCGTTGTAGTTCCTTCAAAAGCATAAGGAATTTTGTTAAAATGTCACCTGAAAGCAGTTCTGGCGCCGCATCGAGAAATGTTAACAACTCCAAGCCAAACACAGATGATGAGTTCTTTACGAAATCCGCTACAATTACAAGGACCCATCCCAAATTCGTGGCAACTCTTCTGACTGATTCAGAGAATGATGGAGAAGTCCAATTAGTCTGTGAAGGGCGTATAATGAGGTTTTGTCTTCAGAAGAAAGAGTACTCAGCTTCTCCAATTGACTTCAAAATCTGTCATTGTCCATTGCGCTCTTATGATAAGTGGATGAAATTTATGATGAGTCACGACCACGTAAAGGCCAACTTAATTGAGGCGCAAATCATGCATGCTGTCATGGCGTCTGCGGCACTTCAAATCAGAAAAGACATTGCAGGCTTGATTACTTTCATCTCCATATGGTGTCAGGAAACTCACACGGCTATATGTAGATGGGGTGAGATGACTATTTCTTTGGAAAGCGTAGCCGTTCTGTTGAATCTTCCAATAATTGGGAAACTTGATATTGTCTTGTCTGAGGAAGAAGAAGAAATACACGTCATTTTGGTCACAAAAGTAGCGAGATATATTCGAAAGAATTATGAGGAAAAGTGCTTCTATAACTAGTGGGTGTCTGAGTGGTTCCCTGATGAGCCGGAGTCGGATCAAGTGCCGGATGATACACTCCATGTTGCTGTATTTTTAATTTTGTGGCTATCCAGAGATGTTTTTGATGATGGCTCTGGCAAGAAGGAGATAAGACAGAAGCTCATCAAATTTGCTATCAAACTAGCGAAAGGCGTTGCTCTTCCCATCGGCAGTTTGTTTCTTAGCTCTTTGTACACTCATCTGGATCACTTAGTAGCATACATGTATGTCTCTAATGGTATATGAAAGTAGACTCGTATATCCACGTCGCCTTTCTTCAAGCATGGTTGTGAGAGCATTTCAAGAATTACGCTCCTAACCCGAGAAACTCATTCCCTGATGCATATGGCGGTTCTAGGATACTTCGTTGGTTGTAGAGGCGTCCAAGACCGGGTTCAAAGCTCATTGATTTTCTTGACAACGCACATGTGATTAACTTTCGTCCTTGGGCTCCAGTCCACACCTCTATAGTTCAACCAGACACTTTTGCTTCCGTACCGAAGGTGATATTGCGTTCTGCTGACGGGAATATGAGCATTGGAGAAACTGTGTTCTTGCGAAGCTGCATACCTGGGTACGTGCCATCTATTTTCAGAGGATCTTGTGGAGTATTCCCTTACAACATTGACAGGGCTGCTCGACATATGGGCTTTGATCAGGGAGTCCCATTCTGTCGCCCGCTGATAGCTCCAGATGAATCGTTACCCGCTATTCTTGATTACGGCGTCTTTGCACCGGATAAAAGTCTTCCTTTCTTGCTCTCAGAATGAAAACCTTTCATAACTCCCAAATATAACATCTTATGGAAAGATGAGTTCCTCGATATTCATCAGTTCGTGCAGGATGTTGTAACAAAGCCATGTGGAAAACCTTCTTCTACGGTTCTGGCAAAGCATAAATTATTCAAACAACTTCCTCCGGGAAAGCGAAAATCCTCTAGCTCGGATGCGGATAGTCCCCGGAAAAAGGATCAAAGGTCGAAAAATCGTGCAGGTGGCTTCCAAACGGATTTGACGGCTCTTGTGACTTTCAGTTCTTCCAACATGCAAGTACGTATGGTTTTCTTACTGCTTTGGTTGATTGCATAAATATTTTGAATTGTCGCCACTGAAGATTTCTTCCCTTTTTTGACCCAGGGTCTTGACAAGGTAAACGCCTTCACCAAGCTCGCACATGGCGAGAAAAAGGGGCCTCTTTAACAAAAATCTGGCGATACTGAGCCCCTTAACAGCGAAGAGGAAGATGATGAAGAAGAAAGTTCAGGATCCGGCGATGATGGGAAAAGTACTTCAGAGCGTAGCAGCGAGTCTTCTTCCAGTCCCAGTGGGCCCACAGATGAGTCGGTGAGTTTTCCACACTTTTCTCTTGGATTATTTATTTATATTGAATAACTAATTAATTTGTGATATTTACAGGAAGAGGCTGTTTCTTAAAATAACTCTGAGATGGAGATCCACAACAATGAAGGTGTAACAGTGTCTCCAGTCACGGAAACTTTACCCGCTGGTAATCTTGAGATGGAGGTTGATCATCATGAAGATATTGCTGCATCTCCCATGGTGGAAAATGTTGTCGTGACAACGGGTGTGATTGTTCCCAAAGTGTCTTTGCTAGTCGCACATCCAGTCGTATGTGTCGTCTTTGATCCTCCATTCGAGGCTCCTTTTGAAGGTCATGTGTTGATTGGAGGATTCAGTGTGCCCGTGAATTATGCGGAGCTATATACCAAGATATGGAAGAGGTATGGGCATATTGCCACGACTTGGAAGATTGGTAGTCGCTTTGCATATAGCTGCAGGTGTCGTCTTCGATCCTCTATTCGAGGCTCCTTTTGAAGGTCACGTGTTGATTGGAGGATTCAGTGTGCCCGTAAAGTATTCGGAGCTATATACCAAGATACGGAAGAGGTATGGGCACATTTCCACGACCAGGAAAATTGATAGTCGCTTTGCATTGGTTAAGCGCGTGGAGGAAACCTTATCTTCAATTCATGACATGTGTGGCGTGACTGGACACACTGTTTCTGGAGACGTTGTCAAGAGTTGGGAATTCCATCGGGATATGTGTGTAAACTTTGAGTTTAACGCCTCCTGGTTCTGTGAGGGATTTTTCGAGATCCAAAGGCTGCAAGCTGAAGCGGTTAATGGCCCTTCCGCGGATTTGATTAATCAACAAGAGGCAGAAGTCGAGAAGTTATCCCAGGAGTTGAAGCTGAAACAGGCGGCTCTTCAAAGCATGAAGGACATTTTCTCCAAGAAGAACGAGTCGTTGTTAGGAAATTTTCCTTGAATACTTTTATTTTTTGAACTTATTTTCTTAGGTTTTTTTTTTTTTTTGAAAGGCAAAAGAAACGCCTAGCTTATGGTTTGGTTGTTTGGTTTTTGGATTGATAGGTGATTGCTTCTTACAAGAGTTTTTGGATTATTTTGGAATAATTGCCTTTTAATCAATCAATATGTCAAAATATGACTTGCGAATGTAAGTAGCAAAATCATTCGGGAAAATTGCGGAACCGTGAATGTTGTGTGAGAAAGGGAAAGATATGAAATCTTGGGATGATTGGGTTATTGGCTTCCATTGTAGATGTGAAAACCCAAACAATAGATCGTGTAAACATTGTTTGGGAAAACTTACTCGCTTTAGAGCCAATCTTCAGGGAGTAAATCCGAGTCTTTATGTGACGCCCTCCTTGCCGCGAAAAGTCCCCAGTCATTCTTTATTGTCCGTGAAACATCTTCATGTCGATCCGCGGTAAGGCGGAGAGTCTCTAGTCCCCAGACGTAATTCTCCTAAATCCATCTTTTCTTGGACGATGCGCTTCGAAGCATTGCATTTACTGGTAGGATGATGGAATTGAGAGTTGAATTTGCAACCGTGAGATTAATCTCCCACTGTGGTCGCCAATTTTCTGTGGGTGAAAACTGTTTCTGCTGATTTTGGTAATTTCGGATGTATGGGTGAGAAACGAATCTAAACCCTAAACAATGTACTGCACGGGAGTACTTTTGATTCGAGAGATCAATTTGTACAATCCTGGCCTAAACCAATAAATGGCCGATCCAGGCTTGCTTCGGTCACAAAGTGAAGGAGAAGGGTTGGTCTTAGGGAGGGAAGCGAAGAGAGTGTTGAGACCAGAATCGTTGATTCTGAAGGTGTGGTTATTTATGACTTGTATCTGAAAGTAGAACTGGCTAGCCGAATGGAAAGCTACTAGGTGATTTCCAGATACTGTATTGTTGCCGACCAAAAACTTGTTCTTTGGTGAAAATAGGTGAAGCCTATTTATACAAGTCATATTGAAACGTACCCTGGTCTCGTAGAAAGTGGAAACGATTTAGTGGTGGAAGAATAGAGTAACGTGTAACCGTCAGACGTTATGCTTCCATGATGATGGAAGTGAATTCGTGTAACTGTCAGTCATTACACTTCCATGATGAAGGAAATGAATTGTTTACACCGTTACTTTTCACCACCACTAATTGTCCTACTTCATGACACTTTATTGTAACGGGCACATTGCACGCCGCAGCAGTAAACCATGGACCAATACGATGAGTATCCCCCAGTTTGTGACATGTTTGATGTCTCGAGTGTTTTCGTGGAAAACGTGTAGCAGGTTGCTATGTGTGGAAAGTCAAAGTCAAGAGACTTTTCCATAGGAAAATAGCATGTGATGCTATTAGGCTTTCCTTGGTCGGCCGCCTAAAACTTGCCACAGGTCCATCGGTTTGGTGGCGAACTTGAATGGTTGAGATTACATCTCATGAGGAAGGGTAGTGGTTGATTATGGCCACATCTTTGTTGTGTAACAAAAATGGCGCCATTAGCACGGTGGCGCCTGGCGTAGCGGGTTGCCTGGGACTTGCCCCAAGTCCGTCAGTTCAGTGGCGAACTTGGATGGCTGGGATTGCATCTCATGAGGAAGAGTGGCCATTGATTATGGCCGCATCTTGTTGTATAGCGAAGTGGCGCCAATGTCGTAGTAGCGCCTGGTGGAGCCATGGCATAGCGACATGCTAATGGCGTAGCCGCGGCATAGCGGCATACTAGTAGCTGTGGCATAGCGGCATGCTAGTAGTCGTGGCATAGCGGCATGCTAGTAGTCGTGGCATAGCGGCATGCTAGTAGCCGTGGCATAGAGGCATGCCAATGGCCGTGGCATAGCGGCATGCCAGTGGCGTGGCATAGCGTCATACCAGTGGCGTGGCATGGCAGCAAGCCAGTGGCGTTGTGGCATGGCCACGCCTATGGCATTGTAGCATGGGCAAAGCTAAGGTTTTACTCCGTGGCCAAAATTAGAGCTTGGCGGCGTGGCCAAGGCTAGGATTTGGCGTCGTGGTAAGAATTAGGGATTGACGGCGTGGCCAAGGCTAGGATTTGGTTCCGTGGTAAGAATTAGGGCTTGGTGGCGTGGCCAAGGCTAGGATTTGGTGTCGTGGTAAGAATTAGGGCTTGGCGGAGTGGCCAAGGCTAGGATTTGGCGCCGTGGTAAGAATTAGGGATTGGCGGCGTGGCCAAGGCTAGGATTTGGCGCCGTGGTAAGAATTAGGGCTTGGCGGCGTGGCCAAGGCTAAAGTGGCATGCTACTGCGGCAGAGTGGCATGTTGGCATGCCGATCAATATGTTGTTGTGGTAAGATGCGTTTGGCTTACCAGTTAGTATGGTGGCGCGGCAGGGTGCGTTTGGCCTTTAATGTATGGTGGCAAGTTTAGAACGACTTGATTGGCCAAGAAAATGGGGCGGCCAAACATAAGGCGCGACTACACTTCTGGTGAGAGTGTGGCGGCTTTAGAGCGACCTGATTGGTCGATTAAAAGAGGGACGGCCAAGCATGGGTGTGGCTACACTTCTGGTAAGAGTGTGGCGGCTTTAGAGCGACCTGATTGGTTGATGGCAAGTGGGGCCTGCAAGTATGGGCCTAGCCACAACTTATGTGCGCGTGGCTAATTTGAGGCGACACGATTGGTCGAGAGAAATAGGGCCGGTTTAGGAAGGGGTGTGGGCAATGGCAAGTGGCGCCAGTTGTCCTAAGGCATGGCGACGCCTCCCTTTGCTGCTGCGGCTCCCTGTTTTATGATTCTGAGCAAGGTTTTGCACCAGCTAATCCATGGCGTATTAATTACCTAGTTTGCCTAGGTTTAATTTCGACAAGCAAGGTCTGAAATACCGCGCGAGGCGCAAAACCCTAACTTCTGCAAGTTAGTCAGGTTAATTGATTGAATTCAATGTGTTGACATAGAGTTCTTTTAAGTTCATTGCCAGAGAGCAGCATGCTTTTTCTGATTGAATACCTTATGCAAAGACCTTATCCTTGATACTTGGAAATTCATGCTACTCTGCTGCGAGTGAACACAAATCGTCATGCCATATCAACATTAAGGGTTAATCCGGAGAACATAGCATAGAAGGCATTCAAAGGAACTTATATTAAGTGAATATAGGCGAGGCGCCGAAATTTACAGAATATCTGGGATGGTTGCTACATTCGCCAGTCTGGATAAATTTCATGTAAGTATATTGAACGACTCAATAAATATGTCGGTGGAGAGGTTAGCACTCACGGCACCGTTTCCTTTACAGAGTGACGTCACATCATATGTAAGGTTTTACGATTTCAAGCCTAAGCTAAAAACCACCATCAACAATAGGTAAACCTATTGCTTAAATGATTCACTCCCCCTTACATAATGATCCGTAAACCATATGTATGTAGTACGAAACTACTAAATAATTCTCCCCCTTTTTTTCAATAAAATTAACAAAGGTACGAAAATCGCGGGATCATAATGAATAAATACTTAGCACTCATCCTAGGATATTAAAAAGATACAAGAATCCCCTTTATAATTATAAGATTTTTTCAATAATTAAACCAATAATGATTACCACACTCCCCACAAAGATATATCAATTAAGCACAAGTCGGACGTGATCACAAAAAGATCAATAGCATGGCGCATGCGAGAAAAATCTGAAAGAGCTTGTTTTATTTTCCGTTTATAAAAACATAATATATTTAATTTTTGAGCATATATAAAATATTAGCTCGATTCACGAGAACGTAAAGGCACAAATATTTTATAAGATTTTTTCAATAATTAAACCAATAATGATTACATACTGTAAGTTCATCTTCCACAAATTTTGCTATCTCAAGCTTGTTGTCAAATTTAGGTGATCAAAAATACATCTTGATTTCTAGTTTACTAAGTCAAGTCTGGAAATGGACTAGGTTAGAATTGTAGTTGAGTATCGAGAGAGATCAACCTTAAAACCCTTTGCGGGAAGGGTAAGTGAAGATCGTCATGCTCCACGAAGACATTTGGAGAACTTATGTATCAAAGGCGTATGTGAAGACTTAAACATTCAATGTTACTCACTATACCATCATTATATCTGTTGAGACTATGTTGTATGACTTATAGTAAATTTACAAATAAGTAGATTTCGAGTCAAGTTTCTCTTGCGAAGAATTTCGAAATGTGACTTAGCAATTAGATGTTCAATGGTCCTTAACAATATTAGTTATATGTATTAATTTGTGGATCAATTGAAAATTGCCCATGCAAATGCTTCGTCACGTGGGAATATTTCAATATATCATAAGAGAGGAACATGAACTTACTGAATTTCTTCTCAGGGTAGGTTAGCGAAGCAGTTCGCAAACCATAGGTATCTGAGTTACAGAAATACAAGAAAGGTTGGCGAACTTTGTTTGCGAACCACAAGTTCAGTCGTGGATAGTACACGAACCCGGTTGGAAAACCTTGGTGAATTAAATTGTATGTTGGATAAATTGGCTAGCAGTTGGCGAACACAGTTCATGAACTGAGGTCAATTGAGTTTCGAAGTCTTGTATTGTGCATGACATGGTTACCATACCAAATGTGTATACTCTTCTATTGTGTTTCGTAAGGAAGAATGAAAGAAGAGCGTCAAAGATTGAATAATAGAAGGGGGAGGAAAAGGAGGTTAGTTTATTCTAAAGTTATCTTATCTTGAATTTTAAGCTAACCCCGGGTCTTTGAAAACTATAAATAGAGCCTCTCTAGATGCTAATGATAAAGGAATAATGTCAACTAGCATTGCAGGAAATTCAATCCATCGACACTTTGTGTGCCTAGTTGATTCTAAAGTCGTCCATTTGACTGCTCAAAGATTGGAAGACTAACATCAACACCTAGGTTATTGCATTATCTAAAACTTTCGCAGCCTGTGCGAATTCATCATCACTATTAATAACAAGAAGAGAAACGAACTTGCTCTTCTGCTTTTACAGTATTTTGATGAAGGAGTTCATCTCGCTCAACTTGCACACCAAGAAAGATTTAGAAATTCGCTAAGCACTTATTCATCTATGAGATCACTAATTTTCTTCCTACATCTCGGTTAGTTAAATTTAACTATATTTGGATTGAAGATCCTTTAATGAAAGGAGGTTAGTTTTATCTCGAGAGTCATTATCCATAGGTTCAGAAACAAGTGAAGAAGAATAGCCTCATCGGAGAGATTATATACATCCATGGCTGTAATAAGTTAGGTGGCAATATGCGATCGATAAAATAGAAATAATAAAAGGAAGTAAGGTCTTTATACCATAAAGTTAGTCCAGAGGGACAATCCCTTTGGGAGTCAAGTTCGTATTTAACTTTTGAATTCTCTCGTCTTTAATGCAGATGACGCATCTTCAATTTCTAATAATCCTCTTATTTAGTTAATTCTTCTTTTCAAGATTTTGCGCCTTCTCTCGAGATCCGAGGCAACTACAAAAGAAGTTCTTCCAACCTATAAAAGAAGATAGAAAAATCATTAATATATGTATATATTTTAAAATTTAAAATTAACTGGGAAATAATGCATACCAAAGACCCAATCAAGAAGTGATTCTAGAGGCTCCATTGAAAGAATCACAGTAAAGTAGTTGCGAGAGTCCCCAGTTATAGTTAGGGAGCATCTACCTTGGAAAGAGTCCGAGAAGTGTAGATAACGATCCATTCCGCGGGAGATTTGAATCATGGTCAATCAGAAGATTCGAGTTTGAGTTAAGGCGAGAAGAAGATTGAATCCGTGCTTTTCAACTCCAACCTTCATACGGTTAAAAATGCAACAAACAAACCTTGCGAAGCATTGTTGACGGAATCCCGTAGCTTCTTTGTACTAAGGCAAGATTTGAAGTGGGAAACATACTTTTTGCCCATTTGAATTCCCAAGGATGATATCGCGAGACTCACAGAAGAATATGTAAGCGATATAAGGGCCATTTAAAATGCACAAAGAATTACTTATTTCTAGCATTGCTTAAACTTCTTAAACATTTCTAAGACTTCATTAATCAGTAGTAGGGTATAAAGATCCTTCTTATTGGGTGTAGCCCGAGAGTTCGATTTCATAGTAAAGTATTAAGTGTTTAGCGAGACTATAATCTTTTGATCAACATTGATGATCAAATAGCAAAGAATGGATGAAGATTTTTAGTTCTTTACTTCGTTGATAACTTTTCCAAATCAAAAAGATGGGAATGGATGGGAGGTTGGAGATTAGGATCATATAGAAAAGACGAAGAAAAGACTAAAGTGCAAAATCATGTGGAAGGAGAAAATGAAAGAGAATAGCAAGAGAGACATGAAAAAGATTCGAGAAAAACGAGGTCATTTAATGCGAGAAGAGACATGAACGGTCAAATGTCAAGAAAAGACATTAATAAATCAAAGAACTTAAAAAGAACTCTCATGTTTCAAGTGGGAGAAATTGAGAGACAGAGAGGTTAGTTTATTCTAAAGTTATCTTATCTTGAATCGCTTCTTTTTCAAGGAAAAAGAGGCAAGAAGCTAACCCTGGTCTTTGAAACTAGAGCCTCTCAGAATGAATGTTTCACAACTAGGAAATTTCCTATAAAGGGCTAAATGACACTTTGTGTCCTAGTTGATTCTAAACAATGTATTCAATCAATAAATATTCTTGATCTTAGGTCTACGACTAAAGGACTTTGCTTTGGGGATACATGAAGCCAGGTCCGACTATATTTACCTTGATAGTTCGTTTATCCCGATTTTTTTTTTATCGAGGTTTTCGTCAATCTCTTTCTAGCAAGATATATAGTAATCGCAAAGTTCTCATTGTCTTAGAATTTATGATTCCTCAAGATAGATATCTAAAGATTGATCTTATTTGATCTTTCAACGATTTTTATTGAAAGGTGGTTAAGAATCTAGGCCTCTATTCGGTAATCGTAAGTTCTGGATTCGTGAGGTTTGCTATCATTATCTATTTCAAATATATTTTCACACCTTGATCTTTTGATCTAAACGGAAATTAAATAGGATTATCTGTTAGAGGTATGTTGGTATCAAAAGTCTTCACTAAGGCTGAAAAAAATCTTATGCTGTAAAGGACATCAGCTAAGGGAATCAAGTGCGTAGAAACTTGTGAGGTTCAAGAGACGTAAGACATAAAACTGCAGTTGAATCCCTTGAAGGGTGGACCCGGTCTCAACTACATTCCAGTCCGAAGTTTGATAGTAGGCTAGTGTCTGTACCGACTTAATACAATGTGGTGTTCAATCTGAATGAGGTCCCGAGGTTTTTATACTATGACGGTTTCCTCGTTAACAAAATTTCTGGTGCCTTGTGTTTTTCCCTTTCCGCATTATATTGTTATCTTTATAATTGGGTTTACACAAGTTTGTACATATTCAATCTAAGTAGATATGTCCGCTTAAGTGTAATCGATTATGAGACTTGTTTCTTGAAGAATTCTTATCTTGAAAGATAGATAACAAGTTTAATCACTTGGCAGAATTCCAATTGGATTATTTGGATACGACTAGATTGATCTTGGATATTAATTTTTGAGATTGACCAAGTACTCTGCTTAACAATCAGGTTCACGAACCTTGTGTTTGTACAAGTACTGATTGAGTAGAGGTTGAGACATAAACTCTATATAAATGTTGTCAAGGGTCATTAAGTTGATCTGCTTGATATTGTATTGTAGGAGCAGAATCTTGCAACAACATATTTTCTTAGTGCGCGAGATGCATTCATTTCCCTAGCTTGCAAAATTATCAAGAGCCTGCGAGAAGGTAACAAGAGCTTGCGAGAATATGAGCTGTATGTGAGTTGTCATCCACAATGTAAACACCTATATAAAGAGGAGAGCAGGAGAGAGAAAAGAAGGACACATTTAGTAAGGGAGAGATATTTTTAGAGAGAGACTTTATTTTCTTTATCATCTTCTTCCCCAAAAACTAGATCTAGAGCTCTACAAAATACTCATTAATGGAGATTGTAAATGTAATATTAATGTAACCTTAACAATCATAGTGAACAACCATGGATGTAGATCACATTGATCGAACCATGTAAAAAATCCTTGTGTCCATTTTATAATTTTAGCACTTTAATCTTTAATTTGATTATGAAATAGATTTAAATCTAGAAAATATTATATGGGGTGTGTTATGGGATTTCCTGCAACTACATTTTTGGCGCTAGAAATAGGGAGGAGTAAAGGATTTATCCTTCCTGTAATTTGTTGGTTCAAGAAGTTTCCATGAAGATTAACTACTGTTCATATTTTCTAGATCTACAAAGTTTAGATTCAAAAATAGAAATTTCATGGAAGAAATCACACTTTCAGGGAGTAAACATCATCAACAATTCAAAGACATGAAAAGAGTAAGAGAAAAAATTAGTTGCTGTGGTGAAATTCAGGGAAGAAAACTAAAGTTTTAATGGAAGATTTTCATGTTCAGGAGAAAAAGCAAAGGCAAATTGTTGAAAGAAATTAAGGAAGGACGAAGAGAAGATAAGAGGCAAATGCTGCAATTTTTATCACAAACAGAAATTCGCACAAATGGTTCAAGGCTGAGCGAACAAACAATAGGTCATGGGTTCGAATTCGCAGAGATACATAGTTTTCATTTTATTATCATCTTCAGTGGTGAATAAGAGAATAAGGAAAAAAGTTATGAGTTAATTTCGCAGAGAAGTTCTTGAACAGTTGGTCCAGAGAACAACATGTGTGTTTGTGGTCGCAAGTTCGAATTCGTCTGCGAGCATAGTTTTCTTCTTTTTACAGAGGACGAAAAAATGAATAATTTCGCAAAGTTGTTTCATAATTTCGCAAACAAGAGCCAGCACAGTTGGTCACCTGCGAAGTTAATGAGTTCATGGTCGTGTGTTCAAATCCCAACGAATGTGTATTTTTCGCATGGATATTTCGCAAGAGTATTTCTCACATAAGAGAGTTTATGATTATTTCGCACAGAAATTTTGCAAAGGAGGGTTGGCACAGATGGTTCATTTGATTCGATGCATGAAGAAGGACGTAGGTTCAATTCCCACCTCCTGCGAATTTTTCGCACATTTTACATATTTTTGGGTTACTACCAGGGCAGGATCAATTCTTGCTTCTCGCACATATATTTTTGTTATGCGAAATTTCGCACGGACTTTGATTATTTTGCAAAGAAGAAAGTTGATGATTATCTCGCAAATTAATTTCGCAAGAGAGGGTTAGAACAATTGGTATGGTGCGAGAATATGCAAGAGGCAGGTCAAGGGTTCAAATCTCATTTCTCACACTTCTTTTTGCTACGCATTTCTTTGAGCGACGTTTATACATTTCAAGGATGCCACTTTCATAAGAAAATCATATACTTCGCAAGAGACGACAGCAACAGCAAACCACAAAAGCTAAGTACCACTATCCTTGAATATTTTACTTTTACAACAAATAAAAAGATTTTTGATTTGATTTACTACAACGCGATACAATCGCACAATTACAAAGATTTCACGATTACAATGATTCGATAAAAATCTCGCAGATATTACAAAAGAGACCGAGAAAAATCTCGCACAAATCAATTTATATATTTCCCTTAAATATTTGCTTTGTCTCAAATGAGAATGATATCTAACATGGAGAGTAGTAGGAGGCAAAATAAGACCTTCCATCAACAGGCTAGTAAGACCTTCCATCAACAGGCTGCATAAGACCTCATTAGGATCATTTCCATGAAAGATGTTTATCGGATGAGACGAAACAAGTTATACAAAGGAAATCAAAACAAAGAAAAACGATTTGAACTTGCAATTAAATGAATATTTTTGATAAATGAAATGTTGAATACTAATCTAAATTCTTATTTGCATTACAACATTGCATGAGGCAGAGAACGTGGAGTAATAATTTCACAATATTTCTTATTCGCAATCAAGGACAGATACTTCTTATACTTCTCAAAGGATACTTCATACTTCTTATATATTTCGAGGATTAAGTACTTCTTATACTTCTTCAAGGATACTTCATACTTCATACTTCATACTTCGTATACTTCAGGATGATACTTCTAATTACTTCTTAATATTTCGGAACTTCACAAAAGAATAGAGGCAAGTACGTACTTTTCAAGAAAAGTATTCTTTCGCTCGTTCCTTCATTAGCAAAGATCAAAGACTACTACAACAATGGATTTTTTCTTAAAGATCGCTCTTCAAGCAATATTCAAGAAAAAAGAGGCAAAATGTAGGAGCAGAATCTCGCAACAACATATTTTCTTAGTGTGCGAGATGCATTCATTTCCCTAGCTTGCGAAATTATCAAGAGCCTACGAGAAGGTAACAAGAGCTTGCAAGAATATGAGCTGTATGTGAGCTGTCATCCACTATGTAAACACCTATATAAAGAGGAGAGCATGAGAGAGAAAAGGAGGACACATTTAGTAAGGGAGAGATATTTTTAGAGAGAGACTTTATTTTCTTTATCATCTTCTTCCCCAAAAAACTAGATCTAGAGCTCTACAAAATACTCATTAATGGAGATTGTAAATGTGATATTAATGTAACCTCAACAATCATAGTTAAGAACCATGGATGTAGATCACATTGATCGAACCATGTAAAAAATCCTTGTGTCCATTTTATAATTTTAGCACTTTAATCTTTAATTTGATTATGAAATAGATTTAGATCTAGAAAATATTATATGGGGTGTGTTGTGGGATTTCCTGCAACTACATGTATTAAGTTTTATCTATACAAGTTTCCAAACGAAAAAATTAACAGGGTGGTAGTGAAATAAGATTTCTATCGACTTTTATAGATTTTTAATTTGAGTGACTCCCAGAGATTCTCTGAAAATCTAGAGATTTCTAATGATTCTCTGAGATTATTTTAGTGAGTCTTCGTGACTTGTAAAAACAAAAAATGAGATTTGTAGGGACAAAAAAAGGAGACTTGTAGAAAGTTTATGTGATTTGTAGAGACAAAATTCTACAATATCCCCTGATTAATTCCAAACATTACCGATTTTATTATTATTCACGTTAAAATAATAATAAAAGTACCACGACTACCTAATGAGATATGTGTCCATTATCAAAATAAATCTCATTGTTGTCCTATGCCTAAATTTTCATTCTTTTTATTCCACTCGTCCCACATTTTATTTTTTATGCTATCTCACCACTATTCTATGCGGAGTTTTCCAACAACTTAAAATCGGGAAAAAAAATCATATCTTCTAAAATATATATTTTAAAATCGATATATATCACAAAGACTCACATAGCCGATTTTAAAATATATATTCTCCAATTTATTCACTTTATTGTTATATATTGATTACTCCTTTCCAAGAAGAGAAAAAAATGGTTCACTCCCAAAACCAAAAAAATCTTCAAATTTCCAAGTCTCCCGAAATATCACCTCTTGAGGAGAGATTTCTACCATGCCTATTTTCAAGAAAAAGTCTCTCCAAATCTCTGAAAACAACAAATCAATGACTTTCAATTATCCTTGAATAACAGGAGTGTTGGAGTGACTCTTATGAAATCCCAATCCAATAACATGGAGTTTCAGAGAATTTAAATGACTCGAAAAAAGTCTCTAACCAATAACAAGAGACATTAAGAGACTCTCCAAAAGTCTCTATGGACTAACAGTAGATTTGCAAATTCCCCAGAAGTCATTCAAAATCTCATTTGACTACCCCCTTGTAAGTGTATTTGGTATCCCCTGCGTTTTCAAACTGGTTTAGTCCTCACATACCTGATACTACAGTTCTCCAAATGTCTTCGTCGATCTCCAGTCTTCGAGGGGTGATGTCTGATACTCAACTACCAAATTCTAATCTAGTCCGAGACTTGACTTAGTAGACTACAAATCAAGGTATAGTTTTGATTATATAACATTGAAAAAAGTTTGAGATAGCAAAACTTGTGGGTTCAACCGAGCATTGCACTAATAGAATTGTCAAAGTATTGACAATAAAAATACTATAGTTCACCTTAGACATTGTATTAGGAAAAACAATCCGGATATAATTTTCATTTAAACTAAGAAAAGCTTCAGGATATTTAACTCTGTTAGAGCACTGCTCGGTCAAACTCGCAAGCGTTTCTATCTCAAGCTTGTTTGTCAATTTTAGTTGCCAAAACTATAAGTCTTGATTTCTAGTCTACTTATAGCTAAGTCTTGGACTAGGATAGAAAGTGTAGTTGAGCTTTAGAATCCACGGTGTTCATCGTGCAAAGACGAAGAACTACTTAGAACTGGTGGATCTTCATCGACTAAAATGTATGTGGAGACTTGAACTTATCTATCACTCAAAAGTATATCTACTGTATATCCTATCCTGAGACAAAAGTCGTATTGCTATATAGACTTCGATTATACACATTTGCTATTTCGAGCCGAGTTTATCTCGCTTATCTATTTCTCGAAATATGTGATGGTAAGATTTCGCTTTGGCCAAGTTCATCATTACAAGTGACGAAAGTCATGTTGATTAATATCTTGAAAATCGCTTTGATGGAAAATAGTGTGTGAATAACCTCTATTTAACATCCTCTAAGAATGTTTCAATGATTAAAATGAAAGTTTAGAATAAATAACCTTGAATGGATATAAACAATGTATGTGAACTCATACTTGTGTAAGTCCAAAATCCTTGAACTAAAGTATTCGTACTTTACTGGTTCAGGATGTCCGGAAGCTAAGTCCGTGTACCTGTACGCGTACTTCCGGAAGTTCACATCCCATGAATTTCTGCTGGAGTTTGTGAACTGAAAACAAACTCAAACCGGGTATTTAAGTATGCGTACCGATCTGCATACTTGAGTGGGTTATTTCCTAAAAATGGTTTATTCGTGAACTAAGACAAATATAAATTAAGGAATGCATATTTGCAACCGTGGCTATAATGTTCATGAATCGATACGAGTGAATAAAAATCGTTTCCGCCGATTTTGGTAAATTCGGTAGGTGAGTGAGAAACTGGTTTAAACCCTAAACAAATGTGCTGCACGTGAGCACTTTCTAGATTCGAGAGATCAATCTGTACAAGTCCGGCCTAAACCAAGAAATGGCCGTTACAGACTTGCTTCGGTCACAAAGTGGAGGAGAAGGGTTGATTTGGGGAGGAAGCAAAGAAACGTGTTGAGACCAGAATAATTCTGGGGAGAGTAGTGTCTCGACTTGTATCAGAAAGTGAAAGCTTAGGAAGCTTGCAAGAGATGAAAGCTTTTGGAGAGCTTGCAAAGTTGCCTTTTTTCGAGAGTGTTGTATTTTCTCCTGACCGAGACTTGTTGTCTGGTGGAAATAGGTAAGACCTATTTATACAAGTCGAGATTGAAACGTACCCTGGCCTCATGAAGGAAGAGAGTAAAGTGTGAAATAATGGGAGGAGGTGGTAACCGCATGGTGTTTATGGGTGAAAATGTTTTCACCATTATTTCCTCATTTATTTGACCGCTTTATTCCTATTCACGCTTTCTTAATGTGAGCGTAGTGTACGCTGCATGTTGTGACCGCCAAACCAAGACCCTGGAAAGCATCCCCCAGTTTGTGTTGATGTCTCGAGTGTTGGTTGCACCTTGAGTGCAAGTGGCGCTGATAGGGGCGCGTGTGGCATGTGCCAATGGCATGTGCGGAATGCCTTTGTTGCGGGTTGCACCTCGAGCGCAAGTGGCAATGCTAGAGCTGCTAGTAGCGTGTGTGGCATGTGCCAATGGCATGTGTGGAATGCCTTGGTGGTAGGTTGCACGTTGAGTGTAAGTGGCAATGCCAGAGCTGCTAGTGGCGTGTGCGGCATGTGAAAATGGCATGTGCGGAATGCCTTGGTGGTAGGTTGCACGGTTTGCAAGTTAGGCTACCAGCGTGGGTTTTGGCATGTGCCAATGGCGCGTACGGCCAAGTTGGCCTAGGTTGCACGGCTTGCAAGTTGGGCTACCAGCGTGCATGTTTGGCATGTGTCAATGGCACGCAGGGCCATTAGGGCCACGACTAGGTAATGAAAGCTACCAGCGAGCGTGTTGGCATGTGCCGATGGCATGCTCGAGCATTAGGTCGCGCCTTGGTAAGAAAAGCTACCAGCGAGCGTGTTGGCATGTGCCAATGGTATGCTAGGCCATTAGGGCCACGTCCTGGTAAGAAAAGCTACCAGCGATGCGTGTTGGCATGTGCCAATGGCATGCTCGGCCATTAGGGCCACGGCTTGGTAAGAAAAGCTACCAGCGAGCATGTTGGCATGTGCCAATGGCATGCTCGGCCATTAGGACCACGGCTTGGTAAGAAAATCTACCAGCGAGCGTGTTGGCATGTGCCAATGGCATGCTCGGCCATTAGGGCCACGTCCTGGTAAGAAAAGCTACCAGCGAGCGTGTTGGCATGTGCCAATGGCATGCTCGGCCATTAGGGCCACGTCACAGTAAAAAAAAGCTACCAGCGATGCATGTTGGCATGTGCCAATGGCATGCTCGGCCATTAGGGCCACGGCTTGGTAAGAAAAGCTACCAGCGAGCATGTTGGCATGTGCCAATGGCATGCTCGGCCATTAGGGCCACGTCCTGGTGAGAAAAACTACCAGCGATGCGTGTTGGCATGTGCCAATGGCATGCGTGGCCAATTTGGCCTAGGTTGCACGGTTTGCAAGCCTAGGCGCGTGCGCTACTTTGGCATGGCATGGCTCGGGCCAAGGTAAGGGTGTTTGGCTTGGCGTGGCGTGACCAACGTAGCTAGGGCCAAGGCAGAGTGCGTTTGGCATGGCGCGGCTAGCTTGGGCTAGGTGTGGCTGACATGATTTGCCATTGGCACGGAGGTGCGGCTAGCATGGTTGGCATGCTTTGGTGCATTTGGTGTGACTAGCATAGCTAGGCCAAGGCAGAGTGTGTTTGGAATGGCGCTGCTAGCTTGGGCTAGGTGTGGCTGGCATGATTTGACATTGCCACGGAGGTTCGGCTAGCTTGGGCTAGGTGTGGCTGGCATGATTTTCCATTGGCACGGAGGTACGGCTAGCATGGTTGGCATGCTTTGGCGCATTTGGTGTGACTAGCATAGCTAGGGCCAAGGCAAGTGTGCGTTTGGCATGGCGCGGCTAGCTTGGGCTAGGTGTGGTCGGCATAATTTTCCATTGGCACGGAGGTGCGGCTAGCATGGTTGGCATGCTTTGGCGCGTTTGGTGTGACTAGCATAGCTAGGGCCAAGGCAGAGTGCGTTTGGCAGGGCGTGGCTAGCTTGGTCTAGGTGTGGTCGGCATGATTTGCCATTGGCACGGAGGTGCGGCTAGCATGGTTGGCATGCTTTGCGCGTTTGGTGTGACTAGCATAGATAGGGCCAAGGCGAGTGCGTTTGGCATGGCGCAGATAGCTTGGGCTAGGTGTGGCTGGCATGATTTTCCATTGGCACGGAGGGAAATTAGGGTTTTGTTCGTTGTAACCCTAATTTGAAAAAATACCCCCTATTAATTACTGACTACATGCATTGAATGTTCTAATAAATGTGTCACCGGTGACATTAGGTTATTCGGGGTTTCATGATTTTACCATTTGTCTAAAAACCACCATCAACATTAAGTCCCCTGCTTAGCTCGGAACAGGGGCTTTGTTGCGAGGTAAGCATAAGATGGTGACAGAGACTATCGCATAAATCGTAAAGAGAATTGAGGAGGCTTGTCTGACCTTTTTATAGATAGGATTGGAATCCTTGCCTCTGGCAGTTTTGCACAAATCGGGAGGCTGGCACAATTGGGAAGTCAGCATCATTGAGAGACAGGAAGCTGGGCGGTATTGAGAAGTTGACGCGAGTTGGGAAACTGAGCGTGCTAGCTGGCGGGACCGGCGCAAGGTGGGGAAGCTGATCGTGCTAGCTGGCGGGACCGACGCAAGGTGGGGAAGCTGAGCGTGCTAGCTGGCGTGACTTGGGCGGTCATTGGGAAGTTGACGTGAGTTGGGAAACTGAGCGTGCTAGCTGGTGGGACCGGCGCAAAGTGGGGAAGCTGATCGTGCTACTGGAGGGACCGGCGCAAGGTGGGGAAGCTGAGCGTGCTAGCTGGCGTGACTTGGGCGGTCATTGCGAAGTTGGCGCAATTGGTGGGACCGTGCAACTTGGGCGACGTTGGGAAGTTGGGCGCCCTTGTGGGCCCGTTCCTTATACGCACGATTTTTTGGTAAAGGGAAATCCTTCCCTATTTCAGAATCTTCACGCCCATATATATAAAATCCCTTTCTCTCATCTTGCACTTTGTTCCTTCATCTTTTCATACTAGCGGCAGAGTCACAAAGAAAACCGGCTTCCAGGTATGTCTTCCAGTACTTCTCTTGTTTCCCTTTTCATGTAGGTGCAAACCCTAAGAGTAGGCGTTTTTCTTTTATAATCCTTGCAATGATATTGCGCATATGATTTCTTGGCGTGCTTCTTGTAGAAAATATTGTATATATGCACCTAAGGGAAATACTGCATATATGATTCGAACCTATAGGAAAATGCTCCATATATAATTTTGAACCCGAAGAAGGATACCATAGACGCATTCGAGCCCGTAGAAAATACTGCGTATATAGTTTTGGACCCGAAGAAGGATACTGCGGACGCACTTGGAGCCCGTATAAAATCTGCGTATATAATTTTGAACCACGAAGAAGATCTTTGCGTGTGTATTTTCAAACCCGTAGAGAATACTATATATGTGCTTCATATGACTTCGAACCCATAGGAAATATTGCATATATGAATTTCGGACCCGAAGAAAATACTACGCGTGCAGTTTTGAACCCGTAGAAAAATGCTCCATATATAATTTTGAACCCGAAGAAGGATACCATAGACGCATTCGAGCTCGTAGAAAATACTGCGTACATAATTTTGAACCCTGAAGAAAATACTGCGTGTGCAGTTTTGAACCCGTAGAGAATACACCCTCTTTTTTTTTTTCCAGGTTTTCCTTTTGTTGGGTGCGGTTATGTGTCAGGGAGATAATTTCATCTTTCTCCGTGTGCAGATATCTTGTTACTAAGTTGTTATGAAGAAATCCAGACAAGATGTTACTGAACAAAATTTCACCTCATCGAAGGATGTTCATAGTTCCAAACCAAACACGGATGATGAATTCTTTGCCAAACCCTCGCCCCTGCTCGGAAGAATCACCTGGTTTCTTGCCAATTTTGTTAACCGGTGGTGAAGATGAAAAGAAGACACATTCGGTTCTCCCAGAGAACACCATACGGTTCTGTCTTCATAAAGGGGTATATTCTTCTTCCAACATTGATTTCAGGATGTGTCAAAGCCCATTGTGTTCTTTTGATAGATGGTTTGATTTCATGGTGAGTAAGGAGCACATAAATACTAACGTGACTCGAGCGCAGATTGTTGATGCGTCGAGCTTGGTAAATCTCCAGATTAGGAAGGATATCCCGGGCTTGGTTAGTTTCATCTCCAGATGGTGTTCGGACACCCATACGATCATATGTAGATGGGGTGAAATAACTTTCTCCTTGGAGAGTGTGGCTCTCTTGCTGAATCTTCCGGTAACCGGGAATCTTAATATCCGATTGTCTGAAGGTGGGGAGAAGATGCGGGATGACCTTACCGCTAAGTTGGGAGATTTCGCTCGAAAAGACTCCACTGCGAAGTCGAAGGATTCTGTCCGGAAAGAGGATGAAAGGTGCTTTTACAGCTGGTGGATATCTCAATGGTTTCCGGACGAGCTGGAACCTAAACAGAAAAGCAGTGATCTTCATGTTGCAGCATTTTTGGCTCTCTCGGTTTGTCTAAAGACATTTTGATGATGGTTACGGCAAGAAGGAAATAAGACCAGAGTTGCTAGTGATTCTTTGTGAAGTTAGCAAAAGGTGAAGTTCTTCCCATTGGCAAGCTATTCCTTGGTTCCCTGTATGTGCAACTGGATCACCTAGTTGCGAACATGCGATTTTCGAATGGTTTCATGAAAGTGGATTCATATGTGCACGTTGCTTTTAAGCCTGGTTATGTGAGCACTTTGAGAAGTATGCTCCGAAACTGTTGCCTTCGATTCCCGCGAGTTGGGGCGGCTCTCGAATTCTTCGATGGGTGAACAGGCGTCCAAGAGTTGGCATGAGCTTGGTTAGTCTTCTCGATAAGTCGCATGAAATCAGTTTTCGCCCGTGGGAGCCGGTCCATAGGTCGATGACTCAAATTGACACCTTTGCTTCGCTCCGATCATGTCTTTGTCTTCCCGACGGCAACTTGAGTGTTGGTGAAAACTTTTTATTCAAAGCTGCATGTCCAGGTTATATGTCGTCTTTCTTCATGGGGTCTTTCCGAATAGCCGCTTACAATATTGACCGTCTTGCTTCGTCACATGGGTTTCGATCAAGGGTTCATCTTGCTTACCGGATGGTGGTTCCTAAGGATTCATTGCGTGCCGCCCTCAATGCCAGTGCCCTTGAGCGGGTATCCGCCTTCCCTTCTTTCAAACGGAAGAGTAACTTCGACGACTTTTGGCTATAATGAGTTCCGGTACGATGAGTTCATTATGATCCAACATTTTGTAAATAACGTGGTGGAGAATGTTCGTTGTAAACCTTCCTAGCAGTTTGAATAAGTATCCAATGTTGAGAGATCCCAGCGAAGTTGCACCGGGTAACTCGGGAAAGTCCCGAGCAAAGGAACAGAAAATGAAGAATCGTCTTTGGCGGGTTCGGGCGGTTTCAAAAGAACCTCCCGCAGCTCTCGTGTCTTCGGTTCTTCCAATAACCAGGTATGTGTCGCCTCCTTGTTGGTTTGTCTCAAAACACGTGAATTTCTTCTGAAAACATGTGTCTTGTTTCTTCCAGGGCTTCGGTAGTGTTAATGCTTTCACTGCCCTTGCACGTTGCCAGGAGACGGCAATTTCTTCGAAGAATTCCGACGGCACAAAGCCTTCTCATAGTGGTGATGAGTCCGAGAAAGAAGAAAGTTCGACAAGTGAGAGTGATTCCTCTGGCAGCACTGGTTCTTTTTCGGGAAGTGGTTCGGTGAGTTTTGCGCTTCTTTTTCTTTCTTATTCCGTTTTTTCTTTTGAAAAATGTCTAACTCAAGTTTGTAGGAGGAATCCGGTTCGGAGGACGATTAAGGGTGGAGCCCACGAAAACTTTCCTTTGGTTGACCACCGCCGGTGACTTGGAGATGGGAGTTAGCCAATTGTCGGGCACAGATGTGGTTCAAACGGTGGATGATTCCCGATGGTTGCTGCCTTAGACATGGAAAAAGACCCTTTGCGAGTCGTGAGGCGATTCACGAGGCGCCATTTTCGATCCCCGTACTTGGTTCCTTATCCAGGTCATGTCTTTGGTTAGCGGTTTCAAGCGTCTTTGGCTAGGGGATGAGGCGTTGTACACTGAGATCCGGGAGAAGTATGGACAACATATGGCCACAACCAAGAAGATCACTAGTCGATTTGCGCTGGTTAAGCGTGTGGAAGAGGCTTTATCTTCCATCGAGGACATGCGTGAGGTGACTGGCCACACCGTTTCTGAAGACGTTATTGCCGACTGGGAGCACCATCGCGTCGTGTGTGTAGAAAAGGAGTTCAACGCTTCATGGTTTGTCGAAGGCCTTGCTGAGATCCGAGAAGTCGAAAGATCGTGATCGAAAGCCTTCTGCAGAGGAGATTGCATGACGAGGAGGTAGAACTCGAAAAGCTTTCCAAGATGTTGATTATGAAGAGAGCGGCTCTTGAAGATGCAAAGTTGACTTTCTCAAGAAGAAGCTTGGACCTCTGTTGGATAATTTTCCTTGAATGTTTCT